>APFE030718492.1:5077-28971 GCA_000404065.3 Pinus taeda | reverse complement strand
CTATTCTGAGAAAGACCCAGTTGAGATTAATGTTCAAGGACAGTGTACTATCAGTTCCATGTGTTTTCTCATGGAGAAAAATCATGCATGTGGTCAAGGATTCATCCTTAAGTATTGCGGAGTTTTGGAGGATTGGTTTTTCACTTGGTAATAGGAAAATCATCCACAAGGAACAACGCAAGTTAATAGGAGCTTGGAGGGTAGAGAGGAACGCTGGAGGGAAGCCAAGATTGTCTGTGAGCATTTGTGAGGATTGTATTGAGTGCTGGCTAGCTGTGAGAGCTAAGGTTTTGCATAATTCCTATGTATTTCCACCATGTATGATGATACAATAGTGTGGGTTTTTTTAACTGAGGCTTTCCCCAAAAGTATTTTCATGTGTATTGTGCCATTGATTCTTCTTCTTTTGGTTTTATTGTTCAGCTCAATCTTTAAGCTTCCGCAAATTGATAGTATAAGTAGGATATAGTATTCTACTTTGATTTATATTACATTATCAGGTTAACCTATCATATATTTTCTACAGAACTAACCTATGAGAGGCACCAATCCTCTCTACCACTTTTTACAAGAAAACCTATAAGAGACAACAATTCCCTCTATTATTTTGTAGGCACCAACCTATGCTAGAGATATATCCCCTCTTTTGATTTGTAGGAAATAACCTATAGGAGACACCAATCTCCTATACTAGTTTGTAGGACCCAACATATAGAGAAACAAATCCTCATTGCTACAAATATTAGTAGGCACCAACCTACTTCACCAAGTCAATTTTCTCCTTCATTATGTTTATTAGTTTTTTTACTTTGACAAAATCTTTTTGTTTCTTTTTCCTTCACCAAATATATTAGTAGCTTCTACCTTCACTAGGTCTACTTCTTGCTCCTTCCTTCATTAGGTCTATTTCTTTGAAAACTTGTTGCTTTTGGCTTCTTTCTGAGAGTGCACTTGAACAACATGCCACATATAAAATTTTGCAAATATGGCTATGAAATTTCTACCATAGGAACCTAGAGATATATTCTCTATCTCATCCCTATTTCAAAGCCCAAAATATCTTAGAAATAAAATTATAGCAAAAAGTCCAAATTGGCATATTTGAATAATGTTTTTAGGAGCATTGAAGAACAATAAATTACTTAGATAATAAATCTAGAAATATGGTGAAAAAAGGTTTGAAATTTCTACCATAGGTACCTTGGGATGTCTTTTATATCTCTTCCATATTTCACAGTTTAAAACATCACGGAAACATAGTTTAGTGAAAAAAATCAAGTTGATTTGTTTTAAGCATGTTTCAAGAGCATTTAGGAAGCCTAAATTCCTCAAAGCATATATCAGAAATTATAGTGAACTAAGGTCTGAAATATGAACCATAGGTACATGAAAATATCCTATATATACATTCGACGTTTCATGGTTTAAAACATTCGAGAAGAATAGCTACAACGAAAATTCCAAGATAACATGTTTGAAGTAAATTTTAGCTGCATTTAAGAAGCCTAAATTCCTCCAAGAATATCTATGGAATTATAGAAAACATAGGTTTAAAATTTGAACCATGGGTATTGGAAATCATTTATTATTTCCTCTAAGTTTCATTATTATAGGAACTCTGGGAGATAGCTATAGTGAAAATCCCACGTTAACATATTTGAAGTAGATTTAAGGTGCATCTAGGAAGCATAATTCCCTCAGAGCATATATCTAAAATTATAGAGAAATAACATTCAAAATTTTACATACAAGTACATGAGTATATTCTATCTATATCCTCCAAGTTTCACATTATGAAACATCTCAAAAGAAAAGTTAGTGTAAATTATAAGACGACTCTTTCACTCCATAAATAACATGTTTTCTTCCACCTTTAGGCTCCAAGAATCACCCTAACAATTATTCCTTAGCTCATTTTTGTGACCTAAGATCTATTCTTGCTTGGGTTCTCCTCCAATAAGATCATATACCCTTTATTTATGGTGCTTATATGTTCACTTTATGGAGCCAACTTGTAAAATTGGTTGGATGGACCTAGTTGTATGGACCTCATTGTACTCGGTTGGGTCATCCTGATAAATATTTCATATCTCCTCATTCTTATGGATTTAGAGCTAGTTCCATGCACTATTGGAAAGTTATTGATATATGATTTCAAGATATATATCTGATGATCATATTTGAGCTATGAAATTATAGTAAAAAATCTTCAAATATAGGGCATCAAAATTGGGCATCAAAAGTTCAAAAGCAATATTTCCAACCATTTTCATTTTCCAATCTCTATCTTGGACATATGTAGTCTCCCCTTGTCTTGGCATAAAATATAACAATATTTACAACAATCTCCCCTTTTTCATTCATGGTAACCCTTACTCAATTCTAAAATAGTATTGTAGAACAACCCTATATGCATGTATCCTTGTGTCTGTAACTCTTCCCCATTTAACATCAATGGCAAAGGGATAATCCCTCCAATCATGTGATTTTCATTATTTGTAACTCTTCTTCTATCTGTAACACTTCCTTGGTGTTTGTAGCTCTCCCTTTATTCACAATTTATCTTAGTGAACATAACTTTTTCAATATTTGGAATTTCTCTCACTAGTTTCAACTGCTCCTTATATCTATTATCTCTCCTAATGTCTGCATGAATATTCTGCATATTCTTTCTTTAAATTCTCCCACTGACACCTAAATAAAAAAACCATTAATTTATTTGATTGATTATTTCTCCTTTGTTTTCAACTAGGCCCCCCTGTTAAGGCTATGTCTATATGTCCCTGCGTGCAATATTTCCTCTTCTATAGTTCTACTCTTAAGACTCCTGCCACTGCACTTAAGCTTCATTTTACTTGTTCCTTTTGGGATTTCTCCCCTTGGGCTTATGATTCCTTTTGTCTGTAACTTAAATCTTTGGGCATCAAAGTGTTGTTCCATCTAAATTGATGCTTCTCCTTATTTGTAGCTCTCTCCCTTTTCTTTTTATTTCCAAAATAATTTCACCATTTACTTCAATTTTAATTGCTAATTCATATTCCGCAAAATTTCCATTTCACCATCCTTCTCCTATAGCTCATTCTAAACAGTTCCCATCTTATTATTGTTTATTGAGGTGTTGTAGTCTCTCACTTATCTTATATTTGGCTTTTACTGATTAGATGTTAAGGATATTACTCCCATACTATATTTTTTCTTTCTTTTAATCTCACTGAGGAACTATACATTGTTTAGACACTTGATTGCATTTTCTACCAATATTCTTGAACCTACTTTTCTCATTTCACATCCTTTAAAATGGAATATAAGATCATAAAATTGATCAAACATTTGACTTACACTCAATAAATTGTGCTCTAGACCTTCAACAAACAAAACACTCCAAGTTTTTGTCCTTCAATCATGAAGACTAACCATGCCTTTTCCAACTATCCTTCCCAAATCATACGATAGAAGATAGGATCAAATTTTTCTCTCTATAAGATAGGAGATAAGACCAAATTTCTCTCTAAAGGAGTTCAAAGGAGGTAGTGTCACCCATGGAAAGAATTATTTGGGAAGGATAGTTGGAAAATGCACAGCCAGTCTTCATGGTCGAAGGACAAAACTTGGAATGTTTTGTTTGTTGAAGGTCTAGAGCACAATTTATTGAGTGTAATTCAAATGGTTGATCAAGATTATGATCTCATATTCCATTTTAAAGTATGTGAAATGAAAGGAGTAGGTTCAAGAATATTGGTAGAGATTAAAAGAAATAAAAAATATAGTATGAGAGTAATATCCCTAACATCTAATCAGAAAAAGACAAATATAATATAAGTGTGAGGACTACAACACCTCAAGGGACATTAAGAATATGTGAACTTTTGAAAGTGATCTATAGGAGAAGGATTATGAAATGGAAATTTTGTGGAATATGAATTAGCAGATGAAAGTGAAGTTAATAGTGAAATTCATTTGGAAATAAAATCAAAAGGCGAAGATTTGCAAATAAGGAGAAGCATAAATTTAGATGGAACAACCCTTTGATGCCCAAAGACTTAAGTTTTAGACAAAATGAATCATAAGCCCAAGGGGAGAAATCCCAAAAGAAACAAGTAAAAGGAAGTTTAAGCATCGTGGGAGGAGTCTTAATAGTAGAACAATAAAAGAGGAAGTGTTGCATCCAGGGAAAGATAGACATAGCCTTGACAAGGGGAACCTAGTTGCAAACAAAGGAGAAATAAGCAATCAAAGAAAGTAATTATTTTTCTATTTATATATTAGGTGGAGAAATTAAAGAAATAATATCCAAAATATTCATGCAAACATGAGGAGAGATAGTAGATAGAGGGAGCAATTGCAACTACTAAGAGAATTTGTGAATAGAGGAAGAGCTTTGTTCACTAAGAGAAACTGTGAATGAAGCGTTGTAGATAGAATAAGAGTTACAAATAATGAAAAGAACATGATCTGGATGATTATCCCTTTACCATTTTTATTAGAGGAGAAATAGTTACAAGCACAAGGAGAATTACATATAGGGGTTTTCTACAATATTATTTCAGAATTGACTAAAGGTTACCCTGAATGGGAAAGGGGAGATTGTTGGACATAGTATTATCGTTAATGTCAAAGACAAGGGAAGACTACATATGTTTGAGATAAAGATTGGAAAATTAAAATGGTTGGAAATATTGCTTTTAGACTTTTGATGCCCAATTGGGATGCCATATATTTGAAGATTTTTTTACTATAATTTCATAGCTCAAATATGAGCATCAAATATATATCCTGAAATAATATTTCAATAAATATCCAATAGTGTATGGAACTCGCTCTATCTCCATAGGAATGAGGAGATATGAAATATTTATTAGGATGACCCAACCGTACAACCGGGTCCACCTAACCAATTTTACAAGTTGGCCCCATAAAGTGAACATACAAACAATATAAATAAAGGGCGTAGGAACTGATTTGAGGACAATACAAGCAAGAAGATATCTTAGGTCACAAAAGGAGCTAAGGAATAATTGTTAGGGTGATTCTTGGAGCCTAAATGTGGAAGAAAACATGTAATTTATGGAGTGAATGAGTCAACTTAGAATTTACAGTATAACTTTTCTTCTGGGATGTTTCTGAATGTGTAAATTGGAGGATATAGATAGAATATACTCATGTACTTGTATTTAAAAATTAAAGCGTTATTTCTCTTTAATTTTAAGTATATTCTCTGAGGAAATTATACTTTTTGAAAGCACCATAAATCTACTTCAAATAAGTTAACCTGACATTTTCACTATAAGTTTTCTTCTAGAATTCGTCAAATCACGAAACTTAGAGGACATAAAGAAATTATTTCCATACCCATGGTTCAAATTTCAAACCTTGGTTTGCTATAATTCCATAGATATGCTCTAAGAAATTTAGGCTTCCTAAAATGCTACGAAAATTTGCTTCAAACATGTCAGCTTGGAATTTTCCTTCTAGGTATTCTTCTGACATGTTTTAGACCATGAAACTTGGAGTATATAGATAGAATATTTTCATGTATCTATGGTTCAAAATTTAAACCTTAGTTCACTATAATTATGGATATATTATTTGAGGAATTTAGGCTTCCTAAAGGCTTTTGAAGCATGCTTCAAACAAGTCATCTTGGCATTTTCACTAAACTATGTTTTTGTGATGTTTTAAATTGTGAAATAGGAGGAGATATAAAACCATGCCAAGGTACCTATGGTATAAATATAAAACCTTTCTCACCATATTTATGGAGTTATGATATGAGAAATTTATTGTTCTTGAATGCTCCTAAAACATGCTTCAAATAGGTAAATTTAGAATTTTTGCCATTAATTTATTTCTAAAATGTTTCGGGCTATGACATAGGGATGAGATAAAGAATATATCTCTAGGTTCCTATGGTAGAAATTTCATAACCATATTTTCAAAATTGTTTATGTCAAATTTTGTTCAAGTTCACTCTTGGAAAGATGCCAAAAGAAACATTTTTTTAGAGAAATAGACCTAATGAAGGAATAAGCAACAAGTAGACCTAAAGAAGGTAGAAGCTACTAATATATTTGGTGTAGGAAAAAGAACAACAAGATTTGGTGAAAGTAGAAGCTACTAATAAACATTATGAAGGACCAAGTTGACTCAATGAAGTAGGTTAGTGCCTACTAATAATTTTAGCAATGGAGTTTTGTGTCTTTATATGTTGGTTCCTACAAAGTAGTAGAAGGGTTGGTATCTCCTATATATTATTTCATACAATGAAAGAGAGGGGATATGTATCTATCATAAGTTGGTTACTACAAAATAACAGAGGGAATTGATGTCTCCTATATGTTTTTTCATACAAAGTAGTAGAGAGATTGGTGTCTCCCATGGGTTGGTTCCTACAAAACTGCAGAGGGTATTGGAGTCTCCTATAGGTTGGTGCCTACAAATTGATGTAATAGTAGGTTGGTACATATAAGATTATTCATAAAAAATAAGTTTTGTAGTTTTCTCCCATAATTATTTCTACATATATCGCATGTTACTTGTTCAATTTATGAGATAGATGTTTTATGATTTTTGACTAGATTTAATAAGTAAAAAAAAATCACTATATTGATTAAATCCCCCTCTTAGTAAAATTATGAATTTCAATAGTATGTCTAAAATTTCCTGCTCTTAATAAGTATATATTCTTGATTACAATCATTCATTTTATCTTGGATAAACATCATAATTCCTAATTATTCACTAAAGCATACCTCTAATGTGGATATCACAAATTCAAATGAAGAAACTAGACATTTAATAGTACTATGTTCCACACACATGACGGAATTTATGATCTTTTTCTTATGCCCCTTTGTCACACACGTAGTAAAAATTTTCCTTTTGAAAGACTAAGGGGTACTTCTTGGCATTGAAAATATTCCAATTCTCTTGCATTCGTACCTTTCTATACATGCCCATCCATTTAATTGGTATAAATTAATAATTATATAGTTCTACTACAATAATCCTCTACGCCATGCTATCAAATGATTTATGCATGAATATATGATTGTGTAGGCTCTTGTAACAAAAGTAATTCATTTACATTTCTAGTTGTAAACTTAAACATACACCATAATTAAACAATATAGTAACCATTTAAGTTCATGACAAAGAAGAATTAATTTAACATGATCATTTATATATCATCACACTCTTATTTTCGAGAATTTAACCATTAATTAGATACAAACATAGGACATTTCACCTAAATTTAGGAACTTTGTTTCCCATAATATTTCTATAAAATGTACATTCCCAAGATAAGGATACAAGTCCACAAACATGAAATCTGCTATGGCTAGATCTAGCTCTTTTACATATCCCAATTCCCAAAACTTTAGCTTCTACAAATATTTACAGTTGTCCCAATCCATTATTCGTCTTTCCTCATCAACCTACACAACCTATCGAATGGAATCCTATTATTTTTCCATGAAGTCCTTAGGCTATCCCACTTTCCTTTAAGTCTTTAGGATAGACTCGCCAAGAAATATTACTACTAGGGGCTCTAGGGATTCTCAGTTGTAACTAGTTTTCTCAATGACAATAATTTCCCTTGAAGAGGGTGATAATTTTCCACATAGTTTCATTTCCCATGATTTCTAATTTAGATTTAGTGCAACATCTTAAGCTATAAGACAAATATTTTTATTGAATTAAGATCCCATAAAAACAAACATTTGCATGATCAAGATCATGGATTATATTTGAATGTTAATGATGCACCACATGTCTTCCTAAGAAGCCCATCTATCTTTATTGGAAACTAATAACATGGTTGATAATATTTAGGACAACATAAATCAAATTTTGTTAAAGATAAGTTTTAAGGAATTAGATTCAAAATAAAATAATATTCTTCTTCCTTGGCCCCTAAGCCATCTTTCTTTCCTCTCGTGGACTCATAGACCCCATGTTTTTTTCCTTCTTTGTCTATAGCCTTTGATGTATTTTTATTATTTAATGTACACTTTACTTATTGTAGAATTATTCAAATCTAATAGATTCATCATGTGAATAGATACAATATTAGACTAGGGATCTTGGATGGTGTTTTGGATATGTGTTGTCATTGATGACAATTATTGTCATTGATGTCAAAGATAGCATTAAAACCATGTGTTGTTAAGAAGATGGTGTGCCAACAAGATATAGGATTATTAGTGACAATTATCAAGGTGTTCCTAAAGGTTTGCAAGAGGGTCCAAAACTAAAGCCTTGGGCATTAGATTCAAATGTGAAGTTATGGATTTTGATCTCATCATTGTATAGAAACTCAAAATTCAAAACATTGGGAAAACCCCAAATTTAGTGAAACTCAAAATTTAGAGCATATCCCTAAATCATGAAAAACCAAAAATTTCCTATTTCATGTGTATGTTGTGAAGTGCTCATAGGAACATTGTGTAGAGTTTTCATATCGACAACTAGCAACATTCAATGTTGTGAGGACATTAAATCTCACTTGCCAAATAAACAATGAACATGTATGAGTGGCATATCATTTTTTGAAGATTTTGGCCCCCTGGAAAAATGACACTTGTTGATCATGATCTCCCCTCCTTGTGTGAAGGATTAATAGGATGGGGTGGGCGATCCTGTTATGTTTCACGTCATACTTATTAATGAATATTGATGGCTCAAATATATTTCCCCTCCCCCTCACCAAGTACAAAACCACTATTTGGGTGTCTGGAAAACTAATGGAATTCACAAAATAGTTTTAACACATAGCATATTTGTGGAACAAGTCGTAAAAAAATGTGGCACATAAGTTGCTTCAACACCAAGTAGTGGAAAATAAGGCATCTAGTCATAGTTCCTAGTCACATGGTGTTTGGCATAAGCACCCAAGTGCTTATCATACCACTTGGTCCAATTAGTGTGCACTCAAAAGCATGGGTGACGAGTGATAAGTAACACAGGTGGCATCCAAGTGGACAATAGCATGGCATGGAAACACATGTGGGGATAGGTGATAGTGACAGATAAATGTCATGGCTCAAGGTGATGATGTGGATACACATGGCTGCATTGAAGGGTGCAATGTATCACTTGTATATGGTGCTTTTGGGTGATCAAGTGGTTTGGTTCCAAATCACACATGGAACCACCCAAAGGGTGCCATGTGACATGATGATGTCACCATGATGATAGCATGATATCCACATATTTTTCTCGTTGGATGGTTAAGGACATGTTCGTGTGACATGGTCCAATGGGTCAAGGAAATAAGCCCCCAAGGGAAAAAGTGATTGGAACCATGCCATGTGGCCTTGACCTTATGAGAAAAATACATTAAAATTTAGTGTAAATAATGGGTTCAACATTGAATTTATTGAAGGTGAAAACCCATGGTTATTAATTTATGGGGGGTATTAAACTCCTCATGTTGGCCCTATTTAAGCCATTGCATCATAAACCATAAACTATAAATACAAATTCAATGGTGATGATGTGGATGTCACTAAGTTTATTGAGTGCGCATCTAAACCAAATCAAGGATATTAGATACATAGAACCAAAGTGAGAGGGTTGAGTTCCTTTTTAACTTTCTCTCTTTGTCTGACATGATTACCTTCTCACTTTACCTAAAGAAAAAATCATAGAAAGAATGAAGAGTTAAGAGGATGTTTAACTTATATCGTTAAAAAAAATCAAATGAATTTGGCTAGTGTATATTTGAAATGCATATTGTGAATGACAATGAGAGGAACTGCAAAAGAAAAAATTATGTTAAGTTCTTGTTTAGAGATGTTGAGATCAGAGGTGTGAACCATATTGTAGAGGACGAAAAAATGACATCAAGAATCAATGAGTATACCATAGGCTACAATTTGAAAATTCTTATGAAAAGGGAGTCTATATTTAGAAAATAATAATGCATATTTGGGATAGAGAATAAGAGCTTCAAATAACATGAGAACAAAAATATAAAGTATTAGAGATCTAAGCATATTTGTGTTGCAGTAAAATATTTAGCCGTGTGAGAGCCGAATAAGTGACATCATTAAAAATAATTCAAACTATTTGAATTGAAATAAATCTTATGGGTTTGAGTTTAAAAATGGATAAAAAAGGGATCTACAAGGGAAATCAGGGTGGTGCTTCCATATAGGGAGTGGGTGTTTCCCTTAGGTTGCTACTTATAAACTTCAAGGAGTTGGTTTCTCCTTTAGGTTGGTTCATGTAAAGATTAGGGGGTCGATGCCTCCACTAGGTTGGTACTTGCAAACAATAGGGCTTGGTGCACTAACAAGTGGGTGATTGTAAATTGAAAAGGGATTGGTGCCCCCTGCAAGTTCGTGCTCGCAAATTAGGGGATGATAGTCTCCTTTTGGTTGGTGCCAGTAAATTTGATGTAACAATTGGTTGGAGGTTGCATTTAAATTAAGAAAAAAAAGATATATTTTTGGTTTTATCCCTTTATGGGTTTCCATGTAAATGTATGTGTCTCATATGTGTATGATGTATGATCAATTGTGTTTTTGTGTGATTGATTAGTTATAACAAAATTAATATTATATTAGAAATTATATAATACTAATTCATCCCTCTCTCAATATTATCCTAGTTTCTAACAATTGGTATCAAATTTGAGTCATTCAATAATAGTTTGTGACCACTAGAAGTTATATCTCAAGGATCATGGCTAACCAATATTATCTTTCCCCAGTATATGGAGTATCATTATTAAATGGATTAGATTATGCACTCTCAAAGGAAAGAATGAAATTTATTTAAAGGATCTTGGGTTGGATGTATGGCTATCCATTGTAAATGGAAAGAAGAATGACTATAATATTGAAGCTATGAAGACAATCTTGAATGGGTTGTCTAAATCAAATTCTGAAAAGGTAATTTGTTGAGAGAATGCAAATGAGATATACAATATGTTGCAATTCATCTATGGTGAAGATTCTCACATGGTGTTTGAAGTCAAAAAATGTTCTTAGAAGGAAAAAGTACACAGATATTTAAAGAATATTAAATAGCATGATTGATTAAGTGATGGCTCATATAAGAACAAAGCTCGGATCGAAAGGAGGCAACATAAGATATCAAAAAAATGTAAGAAACTTATTAAATAATTCAAATGTGGAGAAATATGTCACAATGCTACTAATTTATCAAATGTTGAGATAGACAGTAGAGAAGATGGAGAAGAAGTGAAATCTGTAGGTAAGTTTGTTTTCTTTTTTAATTCTAGAATAATAAGTTATCTTTCTTCTAAATGTTTATATGTAATTTCATAAAATGGTAGTGATAATGAAGAGCATGATGTTGAGATAAAATATGATGAGCTAAATAGAAAAAGCCTTTACTCCTTAGAAGATGATTTCTCATAAAAAAAAGAGATAGATATAAATCTAGTAGTGATGAAGAAGGATCTATACTCATGACTATATAGGATCATCATATTGTTCAATAAATTAAAGCCAATCAGAAAGAGATATTAGATTTATAAGAAAAAGAAGTTGAAAGTGAAATATATCTTATATTTAAACATGTTAGTTCCCCTAATGAGTTAGATGAAGAAGAATATAAAGTATCTTGAAGGAGAGTTGATTACTACTCTAGATAAGTTAAAGAAGGGAAAAATAGAGAACATAAGAATGAAGGAACAATTGAAAAATGCTGAAAATTAAAGTCATTCTTCTTATCGAAATTGAATGAATCTTAAAAAATTTCATCTAGAAGAAGCAAATGGAATTGAATAAATCCTATCAAGGCAGTTAAAGCACAAGGAAAATAGTTATGAAAGACTACAAAATTATAATGCATCATTAAGAAAGGATCTATCCAAGGAGCATGAGAAGGAAGGACACAGATCTAAAGTTTTATTGTTCATTATTATGAAAATAGAGTTAGAAGAAGCCAAAAGAATGAAAGAAGTGACAACTAGCCAACTGATTGAAGGAGAAGGTCATTGTGAGAGATTAAAAGTTGAGATTGTCTCATTGAGAAATGATTTGGAAAATACCAATGAATAGATAAATCAATATCAAAAGTTTGATAATAGTACCAAGATTTTAAATGATATTCTTAGCAGCCAAAGATCTCCTCTCGTCAAGACTGGTCAAGTTTATGAAGAAGAATCAAACGCCAACAAGGTTGAAGGCAAAGAACCAATTAGATATGTTAATGAAATCAAAGGACCTAACATCAATATAGATAAGGAAAATATAAATCAACAACATCAAAAGATGGAAATCTACAATAGTTCGAACAACTAAGAAGCTCAATAAAGAAATCAACAAAATCAATATATCCCTCAAAAATAAATCTATTAAAGAAAAATAGATCGTATCAAGAAAGAAAAATTGTCACTAGGTACAATTTTTATGTTTATTTATTTTTATTTATTTCTACTTTTTTTATGGTAGTTTCCATTCATGTACAATTTTTTGACATAGAGTTGTCCATTATAAAACTTGTCCATGAGATAATAATGTTAGAAATGAGCCTTATCAGTTGTCAAGAACTAGGGAAAACATAATTGAAAATCCCATAGGTGCATTCATATAAGAAACAAATTATTTTCTCCTTTTCTCAATTACATTGAATGTTATAATTGTAAAAATTATGGCCACAAAGCAATTGAGTGTAGAAGTGGCAAGATTAGACCTTTTTCTTAGAATAAGAAAAAAATTGAATGAAATGAGGCATAAATAAAACTTCATTTCATTAATATCAAAGAATTGAAATATGTTTACATACAAAATGGAAATAAACTAGCTCAGGCGATGGTAGCTTATCTTTGAGAATATATGTGGCAGCTACATGCCTCTTAACTATGTTACATTGAGGCTCGAAGGCCTATTTATTATTGAGAAACAATGAAAAACCCTAAACCTCCAAAAACATAACCCTAGGAGATGAAGTGCCAAAACTATGGTCCCCATTGGGGTAAGTTGGCACATCAACTTCCTGGGGTCCTAACTTTGGCATACGATCTCTGTTTGACGTGCACGATACCTCATTATAAATATATATCAAAGGAATATAAATTTTGACTGCAAACATCAAACAAAGGCTCATGTTTTCTCATTTTCCAAAAAAAAATTATTTAGGGCCTCAAAACGACTCTCGAAGTTCATCACCAGAAAAAACTGCCAAAAATAGTAAATTCTGCTACAATTACGAAAACTGAAAGACATAATGGTACAATGGTGGGGGTCCAAGTGGAATAGGTGGGTGGACACCAATATCCACTTGGATCATTCCTCCCCCCTTAGGAAGCAATGGACCCCATTGCATTGAGAGCCTCCATGAGATGGGGAAACTTCATTGAACTTGGTCCCTGGTGAGCCACTTGCCTTGATGCAAGAGTTGGCCAACTTTGAAAGAATCCTACATTTGGATCTTCTACTACTGAGTGTTCTTGATCTATGTGTCCATGATCCGATCAGTTGTGGCCTATTGCATGTATTCTGAGTTTACCTTTGTTGTTCTAAGTTGTTCTACAATGTTTGATGTGTCTAGTAATGGCGAAAAGTATGGCCGAAGGCAGTCTACATTGAACACTGAGTGCAATCCAAGGAATGGGGGAATTTTGTGCTCAAAAGAATTATCTCCCACAGCGTTGGTAATGTTTTAAGGCCCATATCTGAGTGGTATGAGCTTCCAATGTGCTACGGTAAGGTTTTCTTTCTGCAAATTCAACCACACTTTGTCGCGCACCTGAAACTTATGTGGCACCCAATGTTGATCATGTCACTGCTTGTACTTGGAATTGAACTTCTCCAAGATGCGTGAACCTACTGGCAGATGTGCTGGATTCTTTCAATAAATTTAGTTACTTTATCAACCTCAGATAGAACATGTGTGGATTATTTCTATCTAGTCGCATGAGGAATGGCAACATCAATCAAACATAATGGTTGAAATCCTAGACCCACTTGAAAGGGACATCGACCATTCAAGATATGGAGAGCTCTGTTATAATTGTGTTTCACATAGAGAAGACTCTCATACCAGGTTCATGGATGCTTGGAGTTGTACATGTAGAGTATGTGCACTATCATCCTGTTGATGACCTCTGTCTAGCCATCAATCTGGGGATGGAATGTAGTCGACTTGGTGAGCTTGGTGTCTAATAGTGTCCAAAGGCTTGACTATAATGTGCTCAGGAACCTTCTATCGTGATCTGATATAATAGTCTGGGGAATCCCAAAATGTACCCACACTTGTTTAAAGAAGAATTTGTAGTGTACTCTACTGTGATACTCTTATTACAGGCCACCAATATAACCATCTTAGAAAGTTCTTCCACGACCACAAATACACAATCATTACCATGTTTGGTAGAAGGAAGGCTAGATAGATAGTCCATGGAGATGGATTCCCAAGGCTAGATTGGATTAGGCAAAGAAGTGTACAAACCTTACTTATTTATGATTGGCTTGAAAATGGCATAGGCAATGCAAAATCTGATATATTTGCCAAAATCTTGTTGGAGTTTTGGCTTAAATTACTTGTGTAGTATGACCAAAATTTTCTCCACACCAAAGTGTCTTGCGACCTAACTGTAGTGTGCCTCCCAAATCAGCTTGGCACGCTCAATTGAAGGAACACAAAGGTAGCCCAAGTAGCATAATAATGTGTACCGAAGGTGGAATTCAGGAACTTGCTTGCCATCCACTAGCATCTAATATGTGAGGTGAACTCTGGATCTTTTTTGGACAGTTGCGTCGATCCAAAGTTCCCGTGGCCACAAGAGTTAAGAACAATAGTCAATGATGCAACTGGGAGCTGGTTGAGGTAGTATGCAACATGATTGGTGTTTCCCTTTTTATATTTAATTTGAATGTGGAATTGTTGCATATATGTTGACCACTTCTAATGGAGATTGTTCTGCAACTTCCCTTGTGTCTGTATAAATTGAAGAGGTTGGTTATAGGTGTGGATGATCATCTCCTTCTCTAGAATATAATGCTTCCATTTCCAGAAATCCGGCACGATGGAACACATCTCTTTATCATATGTGGGGTACTTTAAAATTGTATCAAAAAGTATCTCACTATGATAGGTCACTTGATGCCCGTGATGGGTGAGGACTGCACCAATAGCATAGTCGTAGGCATCTATCTCAATTTCAAATGGTTGTTGTAGGTCTAGCAATTTGAATACCGGTGTAGAGCAAAGGTGGTGCTTCAAATCAACAAACACCTTCTATTGGGACTCAGACCAGGATTTTTTTTTCCGCTCCGCCCTTAGTAATATGACTCAAAGGCCAAGCGATATGGGTGAATCCCAACACGAACCTCCGATATAAATTTGCAAGGCCCTAAAAGTTGCGAAGCTCTATTAGCATGGTTGGGGCTAGCCAATCCCGAATTACTTGGATCTTAGATGGATCCACATGCACGCCTTGATCATCTATGATTTAACCCAGATACTATACCTAGCTCATGCCATAGGTGCATTGTCAAAGTTGGCACATAGTTTGTGTTGCTGCAGGGTTTGAATGACCAGCCAAATGTGTTGCAATTGTTCTTTCTAACTCTTGCTAAAGATGAGGATGTCGTCCAGATAAACAACCACGAATGAGTTTGTGAAGGTCTGCAAGATGTCACCATTAGCCTCATAAAAGTAGCAAGGGAATTTTTCAAACCAAAAGGCATAACCAACCATTCAAAAATGCCTTCTAGGTATTTGAAGGTAGTCTTCCATACATCTGTCAGATCTATTGGAACATGGTGATAGATAGAATTCAGATCGATCTTGCTGAAATACTTGGCCCAGCTTGAGTTGGTCCAGAAGGTCATCAATTCATGGGATTGGATACATGTTCCTCAAATTGATCTTGTTTAGTGCCCGATAATCATTTCAAATCCTCTAGGTCTCATCCTTCTTCTGTACAAGTACAATCGAGCTTCCACAAGGTGAGGAACTTAGTCGGATGTGTCCTTTTTTTTAGAAACTCTTGGATTTTCCAATAAGTCTCTTCATTTTCTAAAATGGAACAATGATATATCGGCTCGTTGGGTAGAGGTGTTCCAGGAGTCATATCGATCGAATGCTTGACCTAATAGTGAAAGGGTACCCCTATGGGTGAGGAGAAGATGTCCATGTATTTTTCCACAAACATATCCACCTGCTTCTGCTGCGTGTAGGAACCATTCCTAAGGGCCATGGATGTGGAAACGATCTTCCCCTTACTTTGAGAGTGAATCAGAAAGAAAATAAATTTCCTGATTTGGGAGATGATGTTACTTCATTTCTTAGCAGAGATCAAAGAGATGATGGTAAGTAGGGCTAGCTCTAGTATCCTGTATAACTTATTACCGATAGAAACAATAACAGTGTAAGGCCTCGAATCATACATAACAAGACACTTCCATTGTATGGTTGGCCTAATAATACATCACAAAGTTCAAGAGGAGCAACATCACACAATACCTCATCCAGGAAGGGCTTGATTTTGTAGGGAATGTGACACTGTTGGCTGATGTGGAGATCTCATCCTTGGTGAAACCACCTGATGGTGTACAAATGCAAGTGTGGTGTGGTTAGTAGGCCCAACTGCTTCATGACCTCTTCTGAAATGAGGTCCTTTTGGCTTCCTTTATTGACAATGAATTGCAACGACGAACCCTTCACCCATATGTGAGTAGAAGAGATGCTCCCCCTCTGGATCTTCAAGATCAATCTTCTAGATCTTGGTGGTGGCAATAGTGGTGTTGGAATCTGCATCAATAATCTACTTCCATTTTTCATTTCCCTTGTCTAGTTCGGACTTAGACTGCTTGGCTAGTGATTGCTTGGCTCGACACTTGCTTGTGTTATGAGTGGGGCTCTTGTGGAACTCACACCACTTTCCTATGTCCTTCTTTGTCTTCCTGGTGTCGTTCTTTGATTTCGACTTCGATGGGTTGTCTTGGGTCACCCAACCTTGACTTTGTCCTTTGTTCTATTATTTGGAGGCACCTTTCCCTTGATTCAGATTCACAGGTCCAAAGTCTTGCTTCTTCTGTTTAAAATTCTGCTCAATCTTGACACCATATCGATGGGCAGTGCCAAGGGAGGAGATGTCCAGGAACTCCATCTCATCCTAGATGTATTTGTGCAGAAAACTCCGGTACTTGACTACAAGATGCCGCTCAAAATCCTTGATAGCCAACTTAGTGCGAAGTGTGTGAAAAATGTTTGTGAACTTCGACACGTCTTGGTCCCTTCCCTACTATAGTGTGGTCCACTTTATGTACTTATCTCTATATATCCCAATGGGTTAATACTACTCCTTGATGGTGTCTCAAAAAGAGTTCCAAGTGGGTGTGGCTAAAAACAATGAGGGTTCCCTCTCATCCTTCTGCTGAAATTAGGTTTCCCACCAATTCTTGATGTGGGGGGCAGCTTTGAGGAGTGAAAAAGTAATATTATCCCTATTGGAAAAATTGTGAACTAAAAAAATACCCTTCCAAAAGATTTAACCATCTATCTACGATGTCTTCATCTATTTGGCCTTAAAATATTGGAATGTCAAAGTTGACTTGTAATTTGCAGGGAGTGGTGCCTCTAGAGTGGCTCCTGGATGAAGATGTGTCACATGTGGCATCTACTGTAGGATATAGGAAAATTTGTCCATCATCATGTTCCTATGTCGCTCGAGGGGTTCTTCAAGAAATCTTTTGAAGGGATCTCTTGCTCCCTCGTCTTTCCTTTTTTTCGCTATGGGAGGTTGTCGGTGTTTGCGATGCTGGTATTGAAAAGGTTCAACTAGTTCGAGCCCTGACTCCTTATACCCCAACCTCATTCTAGACATGCAAAGAAAAATAGAGAAAGAGAAGACCGCTCTGATACCATTGATTCAGGCTTATGCAAGAACGCAACAAAATACAAATACAAACATAAACACATAGATGCAATAGAAATAACTTCATTTCATTACATTCAAAGAACTAAAATATGCTTACATAGAGAATGGAAATAAACTAGCTCAGGTGATGGTAGCTTATCTCTAAGAAGAAATGTGGTGGCTACATGCCTCTAAACTATGTTACAATGAGGCTCAAATGCCTATTTATTATTGGGAAACAATGGAAAACCCTAAACATCCAAAAACATAACCCTAGGAGATGAAGCGCCAAAACTATAGGCCCCATTGGGGTAAATTTGTACATCAACTTCTCGGGGTTGTAACTTTGGTATATGATCTCTATTTGACACAAATGAACCTCGCTGGAAATATCTATCCGATGACTATAACTTTTGACTGAAAACGTCAATCGTAGAATGATGTTTGCTCATTTTCCAAAAAAGCGTCGTCTATGGCCTCAAAATGGCTATGGAATTTCAACACCAAAAAAACTACCAAAAATAGTAAACTATGCTACAATTACAAAAACTGAATGAAATAATGGTACAATAGTGGGGTCCAATATCCACCTAGATCAACATGGAAAAAGAAAGAATAAATAAAGCAAAAAATGCATTTTAGCTCTGTGTAGTCAAGATAAAGAGGACCAATGGTAAGTAGATAGTTATTGCTCGAGTCACATAACATGAGACAAATAAAAACTTATCTCAGTAAAGAAAGTCAAAAGTGCCAGTGTCATTCTCAGAGACAATACATTAACCAGAATAATGGGAAAAAGATCAGTTGGCCTTGCCAATGAGAAAAGTCAATCTAAAGAAGTCTTATTTGTTGAAGGTTTAAACAAAAATGTTTTACATTTAAGTGAAATGGTTGATAACATAAATGAGATCACATTCTCATATAAAGGATGTAAACTGAGGAAGAATTTGGTAAATTGTAGCAACAATAACTAGGACCTCAAACATTGCATATGTCCTTAATAAATGTAAATTGAAACATTGTAGTACAACTCATTTAATCGATACCAAATAAAATTACTTGTATCGGAAGGAGATACAAAAATTTTAAGGGGAGCAAAGTGTATTACAATGTACTATGAGATGGAAAATTTCCATGTTTCCTAAGTCTTTCTTTATCTGTCTTCAATTGGTATCATTTGATTTAAGTGGTGGCAACAAGTATGTTTAGCAAAAATTGATATCAGTAGCCTCTTATATCCCTCTGACATTAATGTCAAAAGTGGAGAGTAACAATCATTGGAGATGCAAGGTGTATTGAGATATTGAGTATAAAAAATGAAAAAATGGGTAGAGTTATCGAAAATCGACTCTTCAAAAGAAAAGGGAGAGCAAAAAATAAAGAAAGAAAAAAAATGCAATTACTTACACAAACATTTAAAATGGAGATCTCACGAGGGAAATCCAAATTTGGAAAACTAGAAAGATTTTTCAGCATATAATATTACTCTACAATGTTACAATACAATTTGTACATTATGTGGCATCCTTTAAACCTAGATCCATTAATCATATATATTTATTTAATTAGAATTACATTACCATGGACTACAATAATTATGTGCCATAAAACCACCAAAAGTGAAAATTGTGTGTTGAAAATCGTCAAAAGTGGACATTAAAAACCATCCAAATATTTTTTAGGGGGGCTAAGACCCCACTGTGACCCCCCTTTTTCATGATGCATACAAATCACATGTGTATCTAAGCAGTCAAATAATATAACACATACCCAACATTTTCATAATAATTCCATTCTAATTCCCAATGCATTTCAACTATGAGCCACTAATTTTTTTTTTCTTTTTTCACGTGTCGTTCACGGACACCCACGGTCACTAGGGGGCTACTACATCCACGGAAATATCTGAGCTTGATCAAGGGTATTAAGCCCCGTGGCCAATAGCTAGGCCTAACCCCAAGGGCTTTGGGGAGAATTGACCCTGTGACCTCCCGAATGACGAGGCACTTATTTGACCAGTTGAGCTAACCCTTAGGCTGAGCCACTAAATATTTTGATTTCATTATGGGTGTGTTTATTACAAGTATGTTTGAAGTGTTAATAATTTATTTTTCTTGCCAATACTATCAATGTTTTTTATATCCATTTTATACATTTGCATTTCCATGTTTGTCTCCCACGGGTCAACGTTGCTCTCCAAGGGCACCATTAATTGGTGGAACACGCCATGGTTGTTAAGGTCAATATGGGTGGTTACAAACTCCTATAGAAGCACCTAAATATTGATGGCTAGTACCCATCACTTAGTTAAAGAAATCTTATTCACATTAGAACACTTGTTGTTGTCTCCACCTATTATACATTTATAGATTTTGGTAAGCTTCATCTTCAACCCTTTTTCTTGTGTCACATTTCTAGTAAGAAAGAATACTTTTCTCTATGAAAAACAAAATATTCAATGCCAATTAGACAATGTAATAAAATTAGAAATGTTATGGATTCAAATCATATGATCATTTGTAATTTCCTTCAGTATTACATTAGTTTTGTTTATGGGGGAATTTTGAATGATTTTTTTTATCCCTTGCTCAAATCTTACCTTTAGAGTTACATGGGGAAAATCCTAAAATAACATATAAACATTGATAAATGTGAAGATTGAATTCAAGCATATTTGGGAGCATCTTGTTTGTCCTCTTATTAAAAATATACGAGAAGATGTACAAAAATGGAAATCTCTTATTAATATCTGAAAAAGTATATCCATATAATGAAGCTACCTAGAAACAAGTTCTCAAACTTGAATGCTTATTTATATCTCCAAAGAATGCTTCTAGTTTGTCCTTAAAGTGAAAATTTTGAAGTTTGACTTGTATACACAAATCTATTTGCATCAACATGCTTGTCTAAATGCTCTATTCTTTTGGTCATTTTACATGTACAAGGGTGTCATCTCTTCCAAATATAGACCTCCCTTTGTAGTGTTCCTATCCCTTGATCGATACAATATGTCATAGCCTATCAAAAATAAACTTAGGACAATGTTCTACTCACCAATAGTTCATGGTTGGCATAGTATGTAGAGTGAGATACCTTTCTTTTAAGCTCCTTGGTCATATCTTTAAGCTCATTTGATGTTTATTTAAGCTCTTTAATTGGATTGTGTAATTCTGGATTTCTAAAAATATAGGCACAAAGCTAAAAGTGATCAAGATTTTTGAAATTCTATCCAAAACAATAGATAGTGAAATTGAAAATCTTCAAAAAAAAAAAACAAAAAACAAAAAAACAAAAACAAAAACCTAATATTTTTTAAGCAATAATCCACAAAGCATAGTTAATTGGTAGATAACATAAGTTGAGATCATTTTATTAATGTCCAATGAATGACCAAAAAAATATGCCCATGGGAATAAAAGTACAACTAGTGTAATACATAGCAAAAGCATAACAAGAGTGTAATAGTAATGCATATAGCCATGTTAAAAATAGAAGGAAAAGATCTAATATATGGAAGTAAAGTTACAAAAGGGTAAAAGAATAACTCGAAGAAAGAAAGATGCAAAGAAATAAAATGCATATATTTAAGAAAAATATCGTTAAGAACATGTCAAGTGGTGCTCGAATTAGCCCAAAGGTTTAGCTCAAATGGTTGTTGTCAATGACTTTGGGCATTTGGCTAGATTTATGGCAACATGTGTTCGACTTAAGTAAATTACTTTAGGCATTTGTCTAGATTTATGGCAATAGGTGTGAGACTTAAATTTGCATAGGTTAGCCATACTAATCTAAACCAATAGATTTATTAAGATGCCATCCACAAATGTGGACAAGCACTTCTTGAGTTTCCCTAGAATGTTTTTCTTGAAAAGAAAAGAAAAGTAGTGCTAGAATTAGAAATTAATGCTAAAAAAGAGGGGAGGAAAACAAATGTTTCCTCATGTGAGTTGTCAAAAAGCACAATTCCATTGCAAAGTTTCTTGATTGATATCTTCTTCCAGAAAACTCCTTATTTCTTCTTATAGAACAACCTATACCTTACAATTTTGGCTTACAATTTCATTTCCTAGTATAAGCCTCTTAATTATAGTTTGATTTGCATGTTCCAAGGAAGAAACTGTACTTGAAAAGAGAATACGAGAACCACATTCTAGCTACACGTTTTGTCATGATATTTGTAGTAATGGATATAATTGAGATTTATCTAATGGGAACATTCTTGATTCCTTCAAAATCCTAAATATACACAAGTCTGGTCCCCATGGCTACACATTTTTTCATGATATTTGTAGTAATGGGTACCACTAAGATTTATTTAATGGGAACATTCCTGATTCCTTCATAATCCTAAATATACACAAGTGTGGTTACCATGATGATAAATACCCTAAGAAAATATAAATGTAACCGTGGGATACGTATAAGGTTGTTCAAGTCTATTATAATAAGATTGTTTGTATCAATATTTGTAGTTTCATGCTAAGGTCCCTCCAACTTATCCCAAATATCCTTGTTGGAAAATTTCATAGTGCTTAAATTTCCATCCAATAGCAAAATGATTCTTTGATTATTTAAAAATGAAAGCCATGCTGAAATGTAGACTAAAATTTGAGATTAAAGAGAGATTGGGAGGAGACAAGAAATCAAGATAGTTGTGAGATAAGCGCATTTACAATACCAATCAAAAAGAGTATAGATTTATAAAACAATGGTTTAGATACTAAATTGAGTCACATGTGATCCATGGAATAAACTTCATTATTGTTTTAGAAATAAAAGGCATTGGTATTTCTAATTCTTAGGTAAACATTAACTTCTTCTTACCCTAATACCTTCATTATTGTTTTAGATACCAATGGAAATTAATGAGATGCTAAATTTAAATCCCATACCACTCTTCATATGTTACCAAAGAAGTTAATAGATTTGAGTTACAACTTCAACATTAATTTTAGCTCCTATTGGTTCATAAATTTCAAATGAATCTCAATGAAAATAATATGAAACTTAATCCAATGAAAAAGAAAGTTAAGAATTCACAAATTTAAGATAAATTAAAGTTGATAAATAATAATAATAATAATAATAATAAGTAATAAAACAATACTAAAAAATACCTTGAATAAAAAGAAAGAATTAAAAGAAAATGAAAATCTAAAAATATTGAATGAAAAATTGAAAAAAAAAAACAAGTCAGCATTTAAATATACTTGGGTTTTTTTGCACAGTGAGGCCCGCCAATTTTAATTTAAAATTGTACTTAAAGTTGAAAGGGAAGGGAAATGAGAGGGAGGATAATGTATGAGTTGGAAAGAAAGATTGTTCAAGAGATAGAAGCTAATGTATTCGTTGAAAAGAGCACTATAAATATTTATAGAATCTCTATTAAAATTATAAAAAAATTATTTTAAATTTAAAAAAGAAAAAATCATTTCACTATACATATGAAAATTCACAATTCATGATAAATCAAGGGCGGGTAAATAATAATAAAACAATTAGTTAATAAAAAATTTTGAAAAAACAAAAAATATCTTAAATCAAAAAAAGAAAAGACTACTGAAAAGTATGTCAGTTTTCTAAATATACTTTCTTTTTTAAGATGATAGTGGACCAATTTTAAAACTTTCTTTTTTGGGAACATGGTGGGAACTAATTTTAAAACTTTCCTTCCTTTCGAAATCCAAAATTGGAAAGAGAGCGGATTTGTCACTATGTGAAACGGTTGTTTCCGGAGATGGGCTAGCCTATTATCGAAAGAAGCACAATTAAAATCAAAATCTATGGAATCTTGGATAGAAAAAATTTGAATCGAAATTAAAAATAAAAAATAGAAAAAATTTGAATCGAAATTAAAAATAAAAAATAAAAAAATACCAGTTTTCTAAATATAATTGCTTTTTTAGACGGTGACAATTTTAAAACTATCCGTTGGAATGAAACGGTTGTTGGTATCGAGGCCACTGTCTCCGTGGAAAGGAACACTATTTATATCTATATTTACATTTTGCTCCCGTGTGGTTGAACATTTCAGTCCAGTACAAGTCTCTAC
>APFE030718489.1:0-15097 GCA_000404065.3 Pinus taeda | reverse complement strand
ATGCACAGATGTGTTTTAATTTAGTTTTTATTAACCCATTTTAACCATGCTTACATTAAATTTATAGGCGCGCAGTAATGTGTTTAAAATTAGTTTTTATAACCCAGTTTAAGTATGCTTATATTAAATTTAATTTTTCAATAAATTTCCTTCATCTTGAATATTAAATTATTTTTTCATTTAAATTCGAGTTTTTATTAGCCCATTCTAACAATGCGTATATTAACTATATAGGTACGCACAGATGTGATTTAATTTAGTTTTTGTTAATAACCCAATTTAAGTATGCGTTACATGAATTTATTTTTTCACTAAACGTCCTGCATATTTAATTAATTTTTTTTATCTGCAAGGAAGTGTATATATACATCAATTCTCACATAATTTCGACATATTTTGTCTTTATTTGAGTTGTGCGGTTTGCCACAGAGGAAGAGATAATTGGATCTGTATCATCATCCCGACCAAAAAAAAACTTTGGAAGGAAAGCAGGATATCGTTCATCTTTAAAATTATTGGAGGTTTTTTTACTTAAAGTGTATGATTAGGGTGAGAAGCTTATATATCACAGTATGATGTGTAATACTGTTTATTTCTCATCAAAATTGAATTGAAATTTTGCTCATGTTTCCCAAAATAAAAACTATGAAAAATTAAAAAAAAATCAAATAATTATACAAAACATTTAAATATTGTACCTTCATAAAAAAAATTTACACATGAAGAAATTAGATTCTCTCAATTCATGTTAAATCCATATTTAAGATGAATTTATGCTACTATTATATTTTATCTGATTATTTTTTTATTATGTAAATTTTTTCAATATTAAAATTATTTTTAGCATGATGCAGATAGCCATTACCATTTGAGATCTGTTCTTTTTGTCGTTGATAATGTTCAAGCCCTGCTTAAACCAAGTTTTTATTTTTTCTTTTAACCTAACTATGTGAATATAATTCACCTGCCTTAGGAATGACTTTGCCATTCTCCCATTAGATTAACCGTAATTTAATTACCATATTTCTTAATTAATTTAATTAGGAACTGTTTATCCTGTGTCTATAAGTTAACCGCTCTTGTGCATTCATTTGTCTCCTACATAAATTTAACCACCTGTTCTGGTCTGCCTAATAGGAATGAAAAAGCTTAATTAGAAGGGGTGCACTTGCATCTGGGTTTGTTAGCTTCATCATAAATACAAATTTTTTCATCAATTTCCTTAGATTCAGGCATCCTCTTATACATTTCTGAAGCTGGTAACCATCATTGTTGAAGATCTTGAGATCATTTGATCCAGCGTCCTCGACCCCCAACTTCGAATGGTGGGTTCTCCATCTACAAGCATTACAGGGCACATTGCCATGCCCCTTTCTTTATTCATTTGGATTGCATATCACTTTCCTCTTCTTGGTCTCATGGATATCTATCTTTCTGCACTTAACAGATGTGCTTGGATTTTCATTTGGATGATCAATTTCTATCTCAACACCGCTCTCACTTCTTTCTTCTTCTTCGTATCAGATTCCATGTTTGTGAAGATTATGCGTGGAAAACAACAAAAAGTTTAAATATTCAATGCTCAGGGTTTTAGCCTAAATTCATGGTTCTCTCCATGGGAGTTAGGCCATAGATATTGATGAGCAAAGATGAGAGGTGCTAGTTCAAAAAATCCATTTTACAATAAATGGCAGTGAGAATATCAGTTCAGATGATAAATAAATGAAAAATGTGTATGAATATATTGTAAAAGAATGTTGAAGGGTCAAAATATCCCCCCCTCGTTCCACCCCTTTGTCCCTCTCTCATTATCTCTCTCACTCCCTGTAACTGCCGGTCTCAGCTCTCCCTCCTGCTATCTCTCTCTCACACTTTTTCTTAGCCATTCTCTCTGACTCTTACTATGTCTCTCTCTAATTCTCTTTGACATTGTATCCTTTTATATCTCTCTCTATCAATATATAAAACTCACATTCTCTCATACTCTCTCTTTCCTCCTCTCCCTCTCTCTCTTTGTCTCTCACCCTATCTATCTCTCTCTATCTCATGCTCACTCCCTTTCTACTCTCTCTTGTCATACCCCCTCACTCCTCTCTCCTTTCATCCCCCCTCCCTCCTCTCTCTTTCTCTCTTTCCCTCACTTTATCTCCCTCACTATTAATATCCACCTCTCTCATTTTCCCACAATGTTTCTCTTTCTCACTATCAAAATGTCTCTTTCGCATACTCTCTCTCAAATTATATCCTCCTCACTCTCCCTTTGTAAAAATCTTCCCCTCTCTCACCCTCTCTAATTTTCCCACTCTCTCTTGCTGGATCCCTCTCTCATTCCCCCTCCCCCTCATCTCTTATTCCCTCTCTCTCTCCTTCTCTCTCTTTCTCTCCCTCTCTTGCTATATCTCTATACCTCAATATCTATCTTTTTTTCTCTTTCTCTCTCATTCTCTCTCCTTATCTCACTCTCACTACCTCTCTTTCCTTCCTCTCACACTTTCACTATTCATTTCCCACTCTCTCATTTCCCTCTCTTTCCCTTTGCTCCTCGCTCACTCTCCCTCTCTCTCCTACTCTCTCCATTTGTCTCTCTCAGTCTCTCTCTCTCTATCCCCCCCTCTCCCAATATCTCCCCATTATCTCTCCCCCATTTTACCTCTGAATACTCCTTCCCTCTTTCCTTTTGTTCGTCTCTCTGTCTCACCCCCTCTCTCTTTTCATTTCTCATCCTCTTCCTCATTCTTTCTCCTCCTTGACTCTCTTCCTCTCTTAACATCTGCCTAAGTCTCCCTATATCTCTCTCTATGTCACCATCACTCCCTCCCTCCTTTCCTCCCTCCCTCACATAATCCTAAGCCTAAAAATTAAATCTTAAATCTAATTTATAAACTTGACTTCACTTAACATTACTTAGCATTAAGTGAAATGAGTCCTTTTAAACAACATATATGGTCATAATATATAATTTTATAGACATTATAAACTTGAAATCCATTTTACAACATTAATAAAAGAATTACACCCAATTATGCTATTTAAAGTGCAATTTAAAAAACTAAAATTAAAAAATATACATTCTAGCATTTTTTTATAAATAATACATTGTAACATGAATATTTTTTTATAAAATAATAACTATGAAATAAGTAAATACAAGTGAAATAAATATACATTTCCATATTAATTACAATAATAATTTAATATTAATTTACACCAAAAATATATATTTGAAAAATAAACACATTGAATGTTATTGATAAAGTTTATAAACTGAAGAAGAAATAAATAAATATATAATTATAACAATAAAATTTAATATAATCGCAATTAAATGTAATTTTAATATATATGAAAGAGGCGATCAGAGAATTTTAGATTTTTTCGATAAAACATTTCGTATTTAAAAAACGAGATTTACAAAACGATTTTTAGATTTTTTCGATAAAACATTTCATATTAAAAAGACGAGATTTACAAAACGACATCATTCTAGGAGGCCGAGATTAACAAAATGAGATCCCACCAAAACGAAATCCTGAAGAAAGTAACATTGATGAACGACATTGTATAAATGTTAGGACTAGGGTTTTGATGGATTCAGAGAGTGGAGCAGAACATTTAATAACAGTAAGTAATAACAAATGTACCTCGAACTAAATGGGTTTCACTGTGAACAAGGCGTGTTGAAATATAGTAACATACTTAAACGCTGAACTGAAATCAAGAATTATGGTATGAAATATAACAGCATAGATAAAAATAAATTGAAATCAAGAAATGTTTGTTGGTGACCTAAAATTAAAAATCTATTTATGATAGAGATGCTTTGAATTTGTAGAAATAATTTACCTACCTTTAATTGGAGAACAAAACAACTATATATTGGAAGAGAAGAACCCCATATTTGCGTGCTGCCACGTCAGAATTTGAAAATCCATCGAATTTTTGAATTCGCTTGAGCAACGACTTCGATGCACACACCGCGGCACAGAATGGACAAAGATCATCCTGAAAACCCAGATGCACACACTTTAATGGTTGTATGAGATATGTAATGGCTCTGTGAGCATTTACGGTTTTCAACATCCTTTCTATGCCTTTTAAGGTTACAAGGCAATCTCATCAACTTTTATTTTTTTGAGTTTTTTGGTTTTATTATAAGGACAAGATTATCACCTTTTGTTCTTTCTTGATTTCCTAGTGTTTCTTCTTATCCTTGAATTTATGTTAATTAATGAGAGGGTTTTTTATTACTTGCAACATGATGATGGGGGCAATAGTAGTGACGTTTGGTCAAGCATGGTGCTTGTGGTTTTACGTGCTCAAACTAGGTTTCAAATAAGTATTAAGATGGGAAATATTACTTATTGTAACAATTTCAAGGAGGTTTTACGATGGTCAGGTTTACCGAGTACAGGGCAAGTCTAGAATGATTCCAAGTTTGTCCAACAAAAGAACACCTTTAACACTTTTACAAGAATTTTCCCTTTTGATTTACAACACTAGGTAGTAGAAAAAATAGTGCTCTTGCTCACTTCCAACGCACTAGACAAACAATGAGATGTGCTAGGGTGACTTCTGCATAGAGGGGTATGTCAATTATTTATACATCACTAAGCCAAATTCCCTATTTACATATTGTTTTCATCAACTATGTGTTATTCTTTATGGGGATTAGGAACTACCATATACACTAGTCTTTACCTTATTCTTAATTTACCATGAACATTGGCTCTTTCATTTTATTTGATCAACATTATGATTATTTACATTTTTTTTTAGTCCTCAATATATTTTATGGTGATGGGGCCAATTTTGTTAGATGGTGGACTCGAATTCATAGGTTGGTATAGCAACATTAGGTTCTCCTTGTCTTGGAAGGACCTCAATTTTTTGGTGGTTTGATGGAGGGTTAGGTGTGCCTATGTAGAGAGAGGGCATGATTAAACTCTTAGCTTGTGAATGTTAGCTATCATCCCATGTATAGGTATAGGAGGTACGTATTTGGGTTCTAGGGGTATTCTGTCCCAGTATATTGATTCTTATTGTTATTGAAATAGTTTTTTGGTTTGTAGGAAATATTTTCATATAGCTTGGAGTGAAATGCCTCATCAACGAGGTAGAGCTAGAAGTGGAATTCTAGAGAGGGGTCAATAGAAAAGGCACCTTGTGGGAGATTCAGGCCATAGCAAGGCCCTAGACCACAATCTAGCCTATACACTTGGAATCAAGGACTTAGTTCCTCTCAAAGAAATTGGCTATCTTTTTTGGTAATTACATAGTGGCTAATAAATATGGTATGAGTGAGGATGGTAGGATTTTGGAAAATTCTATAAATCGATGTAATCTTATGATATAATGCAAGTTCTTAGATTAAAAAAAAAAGAAAAAGGTATCTATAGCCATGCAAGAGAGATCACTAGTTTTTAAAGAATGATACATATAGAAAATTTTAGTGATTAAACAACTGAATGGAATAATAGAAATAGGGTGCCCAATTTGGTACAAACATTCATCAGATTAGAGAATGATAAGAAATAAATGATGAAATGTTTTTATCATATTTTACTTGTAATTTTTCTTAGTATAAAAAAAATTCATAAGTATTTATATGTGTGTGTGTGTGTGTGTCCAGATTGACTGACTATATGTACTTTAGAGTTAGATTGGTACAACATATATGAAGAAAGATGAATTCTCAATATATAATCTATATTTGCAAAAAAAAAAACATATATATATTTCTATAAAGGTAATGGATACAATTGGATTAAAATTTTTAAATAATTTTTAATGAATACATGATAATTTAAATACAATTTCTACAATTACATTAAATTTACGATAAAAATTATAAATTAAATTAAGGTTTTTAAGAAATTTTTATTTAAATAATGCTTGAGAATAAACATGTTTTTTTGTAATATTATAAAAATAATACACTAAAAAAGAGAGAAATTTGACCTGAACATGTTAAGAAACCAAGATGTCAACTAACAAACATCTATCATATATAAGAACCAACCAATTTCTAGTTTCATTTGCGAAGTTATAAATCATTGAAGTATGGATAAATGCAACAATAAGAGGAGAGGATATTAACAACATTTCAATTTCTTTTATTAAAACATCCCAAAAGATAATACGAATAAATGGAATCACCTATTAAGTTGTATTGTTTGAACGACTGGTGCTCTAAATCCCTGCATAAGGGATATGTGTAGGTATTATGAACGTTTATGTCTTTGTGTGAAACGTATTTTGTCTATCCTTTACCTACATATGATATGATTTCACTCCATGAATTGTAACACTAATGTGTACAATTTCATATTCATATAGGTATGGACAAAAAGAAGATATACCATCACATAAAATGTAGAAGATCCTCGCCGAGATATAGAGAAGCTATTAAAAATAATTTGGTGAGCTAGTAACTCGTTAACTAGTTCTTTCATGTCTACTACTATCCTTCAATTAACAAGAATAATGAAAAAGACAATTTTATGAGTGGTTCCGAATTTCTGGGAAATTATAGATCTTTGAACTTAGTAGCCACTAATTATTTATCGTCACAAGATATCCACCAAATAGAAACAAACATTGTATAGGGAGAGAGTATTCCAATCATATATATATTTATATATCTATATACATCTATATTAGATGAAGCTATAGAGGGATGACTAGAAAGGAAAGACGCATCTTGGTCTAGATTTTGCAATGTAGGGATCCTTTGAGGTAATAAAATTTAATTGTTACTCTGTTGTTTTAAACTAGCCATGAATCTAGCATAGTCGAAATGTCAACATTAAAATTAAATTGAAACCCTCTTTATAAAGGATGAATTTTATGTTGAAATATATTTATATTAGTACAAAATAATATAATACCAAACAAAATATTTTATTTTGCGCCTCTTCTCTGAAACAATCAACATCTACATTTTCAATGTTTTTGATGAATCTCAAGTAAAGAAAATATTTTATTAGTTATTTATGTTGTTATTTGAACTATAATTTTGATCATCTAATTCAATCCAAAGGTCATGAAAATTGAAGGAATTATATTTTTAAATTTTATCAAGGTCGCTGAAAACTAAACAATATTATCTAAAATTTCGTAATAGTTTTTGCATTTTGATCACCATTTAATGCAGAAAAGAAATATGAGGAACATTACTTTCTATGTATCAAGATTATTTATATTATTTATATGACTTTATGTGATTTACAATTATATTCAACACCCTTAACATTATCATGTGATATAAATTAATTTTAAATGTTAGAAGACATCAATTCGTTCTTCATAAAGATCCATACTTTCCTTATAATACATGTGCTATAAAAACTATCATGCATCCATCTTAAATTCAAACCTATTAAGCGAATAAAGTGAAAATATCTTTCAAGTTGCAAACCTTTCTTTAATTTTTTCAACCACAAAAGAGGTTTGCATCTTGAAATATTTGATCCCTCTTAGTACTTGATAGATCTAGGTTGGTTCACCTTCATAGTGTTATCTATAAACTTTTTGTGGAAAGAAAATACAACAAAGTTGTTCAAAAAACCAAATTCCAAAGCCAATGTTAAATTTTGACAACAAACTCTTAGTGGAAAGGGAATCGATATTATTAACAAATATTTGTAATATTTTAAGTTAAAATATTTAAATAAATATCACTCAACATCAAATCTTCAAGGGTTCTTTAGAAAAATAGCCTAAATATGTTTCCCAATATCATTAAGGAAAAAAAAAATAACTAGAACATGATTCGTTCAAATATTCTTCCACAGACTCACACATGTTCAATGAGATAATTTTACTAAAAATAAACCAAATGAAAAAGTCATTTAAAATAAATAAGTTTCTCACAAAATATTCACACAATATTCATTTCATGGTGTATAAGGATATATATGATCTACAAAATCATTAACCAAGTTAGACAATCGACTTTTCGAATACTCATACATATTGAACAACATAGATTTACATAAAATAGATAAAATGACGAAACAAGGTGGAATTAAAAACATCATTTATAAACAAAAAATAAATAAAACCCCATTTATCCCTTTCTAAATTTAAATTATTAACGATCAATTTAAACAAAGTGAAACGAGACTATAATATATAGAAAAAATTCCTATCATACTTATACATTTTATGAAAATAAAATCATAGGAAGTAATTCACAATAAAAATAAATTCAACAAACTAAGACTTAAAGACAAATGAATCAATTGAAACCCCACATTTTTTTATTCTAATTTAAAATTTACAATAATCAATTGAAACAAATTAGAACCCACTTGTCCCCTTCCTTATAGGTAAAACTTAAATGTGGAAAACAAAAAAAATATTTAAAGCTGCAAAAAGCCCAAACTTTAACCTTACACTGGAATGCTTTGAGGATAAATTCATGGTTCTCTCCCAAAAGGATCATGTTTCCTAGAGAATGAAATTAAAAACACCATTATTTATAAACAAATAAATTAAATAAAACCCTATTTTCCCATTCATAATTTAATTTAAAATCATTAACGATCTATTTAAAAAATGTATAAAAATAATATAATATATACAAACATTTACTATCTTACTCATACATGATATGAAAATAAAATCATGGGAAGTAATTCTCAATGAAAATAAAATCTATAAATACTCGACTTAACATCAAATAAATAAAATGAAACCCCATATTTGCCTTTCTTTACAATGTAAAAGAATAATATAATATATAGAAACACTTCCTATAGTACTCATACATGATATAAAAATAAAATCATGGGAAGTAGTTCTCAATGAAAATAAAATCTACAATTACTGGACTTAACATGAAATGAATAAAATGAAACCCCATAATTTCTTTTCTTTTGGTTTAAAATTTTCAATGATTGACTCAAACAAAGTGCAACCCCCTTGTCCTCTTCCTTATCTATGTAAATTCTATGTGGAAAACAACAAAAGTTTAAAATTCAACACTCAAGGTTTTTGCATAAATTCATGGTCCTCTCCATGGGAGTTAGGCCATAGAGATTCATGAGCAGAGATGAGAGGTGCTAGTTCAAAAAATCTATTTTGCAATAAATGACAATGAGAATATCACTTCAGATGATAAATGAATGAAAATGTGTATGAATATATCGTGAAAGAATGTTGAAGGGTCAAAATAGGCCCTCCCTCATTCCCACCCTTTTGACCCTCTCTCTTTATCTCTCTCACTTTCTATAACTCTTGCTCTTAGCTCTCACTCCTGCGATCTCTCTCTCACACTATTTCTCAGTCATTCTCTCTGACTCTTACTATTTCTCTCTTTGGCTCTCTCTATAACATTGTATCCTTCTCTATCTCTCTCTATCTCTTGATCACTACCTTTCTACTTCCTCCTCCCATCCCCCCTGTCTCCTCTTTCTTGCAATCCATCCCTCTCCCCTCTCTCTTTCTCTCTTTCCCTCATTTTATCTCCCTTTCTCTTGCTATCCACCTCTCTCATTTTCTCCCAATATTGCTCTTTCTCACTTTCAAAATGTCTCTTTTGCATACTCTCTCTCACCTTCTATCCCCCTCACTCTCCCCCTATACAACTCTTCCCCTCTCTCCGTCTCTCATTCCCCCTCCCCCTCACCTCTTATCCCCTCTCTCTCCCTCCCTCTCTGCTTCACTCTCTTGGTCTCCCTCTCTCCCTATATCTCTCTACCTCACTCTGTCTCTTTTTCTCTCTCTCTCATTGTCTCTCCTTTTCTCTCTTCTTGTCTCACTCTCACTACCTCTCCTTCCCCCCTCTCCCACTTTCAGTATTTATTTCCCTCTCTCTCCTTGCCCTCTCTTTCTTCCTCCTCTTCGCTCACTCTCCAGTTTTCTCTCCCAGTCTCTCTCTCTCTACCCCCCTCTCTCTCAATATCTCCCTAGTCTCTCTCTCATGTTTTACCTCTAAATACTCCTTCCCTCTTTCCTTTTATTCCACTCTCTCTCCCCCTCGCTCTTTCCATTTCTTATCCTCTTTCTCATTCTCTCTCCCCCTTGAGTCTCTCCCTCTCTTAACATGTGTCTAAGTCTCCCTTTATCTCTCTCTATGTCACCATTACACCCTTCTTCCTTTCCTCCCTACCTCGTATAATCCTAAGCCTAAAAATTAAATCTTAAGTCTAATTTATAAACTTGACTTCACTTATCATTACTTAGCATTAAGTGAAACTAGTTCTTTTAATGAGCATATATGGTCATAATATACAATTTTATAGACATTATAAACTTGAAATCCATTTTACAATATTAATAAAAGAATTACACCCCATTATACTATTTAAAGTGCAATTTGTAAAACTAAAACTAAAAATATACATTCTAGCAATTTTCATAAATAATACATTGTAACACGAGTATTTTTTATAAAATAATAACTATGCAATAATTAAATGCGCCTGAAATAAATATAAATTTCCATACTAAAATAAAATAATAAATTAATATTACCTTACACCAAAAATATATATTTGATCATAAACACAATTGAATGCCCTTGAATAGGATTTTATAATGAAGAAGAAATAATTAGATATATAATTATAACAAATAAAAATTTAATCATAATCACAATTAAATGCATTTTTAATATATATAAAAGAGGCCTTAAGAGAATTTTAGATTTTTTTCGATAAAACATTTCTAGTTAAAAAAAGAGATTAACCAAACGACCTCATTCTATGAGGCCGAGATTAACAAAACGAAATCCCACCAAAACGAAATCCGGAAGTATATCCAAGTCAGAATATTTGACCGTTATCAACCATTTAAGATTTCAAGATTGACATCGAGAATAGGAGCACAAAAGAAGGATGCCTCACTGTATATATAATTATGTTCCAATTTCCTTAACGTGTATTGCGCTTTTCTCCCTTCTTCTCTCACGGAGTGGTTGTCTGGTGTGCTAGGGTCGTTTTTGTCTCTGTTTCAGTTCATGTGTGGCTTCACCTTTGTGCCTGAGTTGTGTATGTTATTTTTCTCTGTTTCGAATTTAACGCTAGAGTGAGAAAGAGAGTAGAGAGGATTCTTCCTCAATTCCACATAGTTTGATCTATAACGGGAACTGGTTAAACACAACCTCCCTTCCTATTTTGAATTAGTAGATCAGGTGAGAGATGTGGTCGTTATTTTGATATTTTGATTTGGAGTCTTTAATAACTAATTTGTGGTTTTGATTTTAGTTTTTGTCAATTAATATTGTTTTGTTTGTTTTTTTACTGTCAGCTTGCTAAGAGAAAGGAAAAAGTGCAAAGGGCTTAGCTAAAGATCGTTATGAAGCGAAAGGATTAATGGTGTTTAAGGATTAATGGTGCCGAATAATCTCTCGATTTAATAATTCTCTATATTTACTTCTTCGTGGAGTAATCTTTGGATTAATGGTGTTTAATGTTTGCTTCATTTGATTAAGATTAGAGTAGAGAGGATTAATACGTCTGAGAGCGAGAAAGAAATGAATAGAAGTGGGAAAGAACAGACCAGAGACGATCATTCATGCATTCCATGTCAATCTTTAAAGTAACAATCTCTGGATTAATGTTGTCTTAAATGTTGTCTTAATTTTCTTGATATCAGAGTAGCCAGAAAGAACAGAGTCGTTTGATCTTCAAAGTAATAATCTCCTGATTAATGTTGTTTAATGTTGGGTTATTTTGCTTAAGATCAGAATACAGTGGATTACTGCGCTTTAGAGCGAGAAGAAACAGAGCAAAGACGATCATTCCCGAATTCCATGTCGTTCAATATTTAATGTAATAATCTCTGGATTAATATTGTTTAATGTTTTCTTAATTTGTTAAAGATCAGAGTATAGAGGATAGCGAGGAAAAAAACAGCATAGAGGATTATTCCTCAATTCCATGTCGTTCGATATTTAAATAATAATTTGTGGATTAATGTTGTTTAATGTTTGCTTAATTTTCTTAAGATCAGAGTACAGACGATTACTATGCCTGAGAGTGAGAAAGAACAGAGCAGAGAGGATAATTCCTGAATTCCATGTCGTTAGATCTTTAAAGTAATAATCTCTGGATTAATATTATTTTTTTGTTTTCTTAATTTGCTTAAGATCATAGTAGAGAGGATTACTATGCCTTACGGCTGAGAAAGAACAGAGCAGAGAGGATTATTCTTGAATTCCATGTCGTTCGATCTTTAAAGCAATAATATGTGGCTTAATGTTGTTTAATGTTTGCTTAAGATCAGAGTAGAGAGAATTACTATGCCTGAGATCAAGAAAGAACAGAGCAGAAAGGATCATTCCTGAACTCCATGTCGTTCGATATTTAAAGCAATAATCTTTGGATTAATATTGTTTAATGTTTTCTTAGTTTGCTGAAGATCAGAGTAGAGAGGATTACTACGCCTGGGAGGGAGAAAGAATAGAGCAGAGAGGATTATTCCTCAATTCCCTGTCATTCGATCTTTAAATAATAATCTGGATTAATGTTGTCTAATGTTTCCTTAAGATCAGAGTAGAGAGGATTACTATGCCTAGCGAAAAGAGCAGAGCATAGAGGATCATTCCTGAATTCCATGTCGTCCGATCTTTAAAGTCATGTGGTATGGTTTTAGTAAATACCGCTATGGCGCTTAAGGTACCTTACAACAACTTTTTAATTCTTTGAGGAGTGTTATCTGTGGATTCGCTTAATAGTAAAGAAGAGCAGAGAGGATCATCATGCTTGTGAGCGAGAAAGAGCAGAGCATAGTAGAGGTTGAATTCCATGTAGTTTGATCTTTAAACAAATTAAACAAAATTTCGATTCCCCTTTTGGATCAAGTGGTCAGGGTATGTGGTATTGTTTTTGTCTTATTAATTTATTCGTTAATTAATATATTTATCATTTTAGTATCATTGTCTGTTTTTTTGGGTTGTTTTTCTTTCTTTCTTCATTCTGTTGAGATAAAGAGTATAGAGGTCTGAGCGAAAGGCAGAGTGAATACCGCTATGCAGCCAGAGGCTTAAACATTCTTTACAATGACTTTTGAATATTTATCTATTTGTAATTCTTCAACGAGTTATCTCGAGATTAATGTTGTTTACTATGGGCAGAGCAGACACGATCATTACGCCTTAGAGCACAGTAGAGAGGATCATTCTTGAATTGCATGTCCTTCGATCTTTAAAGCAGAGTGGAAAGGGCTGAGCGAAAGACAGAATGGAAAGGGCTGAGCGAAAGACAGAATGGATACTGTTATCGAGGCAAATGCTAAAGGTACCTTGAAACATCTCAATATTTCCTTATTTCTACTTTTTATTAGACTTATGATTTATGATATTTAATTTGATTAAGAGATTCCTAATTTTCGGAAATAAATAAATGCATGCATGCTGGACTATTCTATATTTCGAGATTTTTGGATTCATGATGTTTAATTGGTATAAATGAAATTAACTTTTTTTTCGGTGAAAATAAATTTTTACGAATAACTCGTAACTTCTAGTTATGATAGTTTGCTTCACTGTATTTAAAAATTTGAATGAAAGTTTATGCAGTTTTCAACTAAGTAGATTATAAGATAACCAAACAATATCAATATAAAACAAAATAAAAAAAATGAATAAATGATTGCTAGTTTTAATTTGAGGACACAATGTTAACATAATATGATTGCTAGCCTTAATTTGAGGACACAATGTTAACATAATATTTTCTCATATTGTTGAAATTTAAGAAATATTTCTAATTTTGTTGACACTGTAGAAATTCTAGAAATGTTGCTAATTTTGTTGATGGAGTGTTCCAATCCAAACCATATTGATTATTATATTATTGATGTGTGTTGGAATTCAAGAAACACAACACTCAGGGCTTACAAATTTCCGGTAGATTACAGTTGAGTTCAAGAGAACTATAAAATCTATTCGTCAAGGTCATGAGAATTATAGAGAGAGGGGAGGAGTAAAAAATTGTATAATTCTTTCGGATTCTCACCTCCACTGTTGTAAGAGAAATTTCCAGAAATTTCCTTCATTCTTGGAGGCAGACAACATGTCTACATTTTGCTGCAGCCACAATCTTTCCCACGCTCAGGATATCGCGAGTTAAGCATGTCATTTCTCTCAATTTGAATTACTTTAACATTCTTAAGCAAAGCTTGTCCTTCAATCTTTGTTTTAAAGTTTTGTTTATAATTTGTTTTCTGCACCTATGCATAGCATTTATAGATAATTTTGTTCGCACATTTGAAATGTTGATCCCTTCTTTGGAAGTATTGTTTATAATTATTTTTTCTGCAACTATGGATAACATTTATTTTTGTATAGTTTTGTTCATACATTTTAAATTCTGAGCAATTTTTTATATTTTTAGTTTCCCATTATACCTTTGTTCACACATTTGAAATTATGAGAAATTTTGTATCAATATCCATCTCTCATCACAAACAGTTACAATTAGTCCTTACAACAAAGGCTAAATGGTTACAATTTCGAAACAGGATAGAGGCGGCTGGGGTAAGGGTTAATGAGGAGGAGGCGAGTGCATTAATGGTGAGGGTGAGGATGAGGAGGGAGAGGGAACGCGAAGGCAGAGGAGGTGGGGTAGGAGAAGGGGAGGAGGTAGAGGAGAGGGTGGGGGTAGGACGGAGAGGGTTAGGGATGTGGCGAGGGGTGGCAGGTCAGAGGAGGGGGAAGAGGAAGAGGAAGAGGATGCAAGTGGGAGGAGGTAGCGGGAGGGAGGAGGAGGAGGAGGAGGTAAAGGAGCAGTGGAGCCACGGGAGGCATGCGGAGGAGGTTGCGAAGCGGTCGGGGAGGAGGTGGTGGAGGAAGCAGTGTGGGGAGGAGGCAGAGAAAGGGGGTTGAAGATGGAGGAGGCAGAGGATTGGGGAGGAGGAGGAGGGGTACATATAGATGTGGTGGAGGGCGAATAGGTGTTGTAGAAGGAGGGGTAGAGATGGAAGGGGTAGAGGGGGAATAGCTAGAGGAGGAGGAAGGGGAGGGTGAGGCAGAGTCGGAGGGCGGGGCGAAGAGGGAGGAGTTGGAGGAGGTACAAAGAGGCAGAGGATGAGGAGGAGGAGGGGGAGGTGAAGGAGGAGTGGGAGAAGGGCTAAGAGGTGAAAGAGCTGG
>APFE030718475.1:114586-165883 GCA_000404065.3 Pinus taeda | reverse complement strand
GCTGACTTCGGGTTGGTTGAGACTGGTCTGGGACCAGTGGTACACTCTCTGAGACTGCGATACTGGTCTGGGACCAGTAGTAGGAGTGGTACCTACTATGACGATGACTTTGGGTCGGTTGAGACTGGTCTGGGACCAGTGGTTTGCACTCTGAGACTGACTTCAGGTTAGTGTAGAATGGTATGAGACATTCTCGATCAATTCTTCTTCTTCATAGTTCAGCAGAGCAGAGCAGAGCCAGCAGAGCTGAGCAGAGCCAACAGCGCTGAGCAGAGCTAAGCAGAGCAGAGCTCGCAGAGCAGAGCAAAGCCAGCAGAGCTGAGCAGAGTAGAGTAGAGCCAGCAGAGTTGGGCAGAATAGTGCAGGGCACTGATGGCAGAGATAGTACAGTCGGACTTATGGATCAATGGATGGAGTTTTCCCTAGTTGAGAGGGAGTGTTAAATTGGCAACTAGGGCCAAACTCCATGTGGGTTAGCTTATTTATGGCAGCTGATATTTTTATTGGATCTGGCTCGTCGAGAGGTGTAGGATCGATCTAAAGATCATCCGATTCCGATAAATATTTATGGTGATATGAATTTATTTTGATTATGGATTTATTATCAAGCCGACCAGCATCTTATGTAGGCTCAGAAGCCCAACCGACGTGTCTATTCAACCTCTATGTTTTTAGTATAAATAAAAGAGGATTTGGAGTCATTAAACACAACTCTTTAGGTGATCTCCTCTCCACGTTTTGGGTTTTTGGAGGAGAGATACTAAAGAGTATGATGCCCTAGCTACAGTATGATGCCCTAATCCAGCAATTAGACGCATAGTTAAGTGATGCCCTAGATATAGTTATACGCTATCAATAAAAAGGAACCGCAGTCAGAGCATATGGAACAATACACGGTTCATAATGGAAGTAAAACGGTGTTTATATGCTGGACGTATTATGTTGTTCATGGTTTATGATATATACATGACATTTCTACGCTCTCCTCACAGTCAACGTAAGGCTCTCATCATCTATACGCAAAGAGACCTTACACGCAGCTGGAAATTGATACGCAGTCAATGTAATAGAAGAATATACGCTGGCTTAATAAGCCCTAACCGCAGTGAAATGAAAACACTTGTATATACGCTACAACACTTGCCCTAATTATACACAGGGTGAGGATCCTTACACATAGTTAGATTATGGAAGGCGTTATGTTGTAATAGGAGAAAATTCATACGCTGTAATCTAGCCGCTGTTATGGGCAACAATTCATACGCTAAAATGGGTACATCCGGCCACAGATCATGAAGACAGTAATACATATTTCATGGATATAATACGTTGTTCTAATTGGATGTGATACGCCCATCATAATGGATGTGATTCACTGTTCTAAGTGAATGTGATGCGTTGTTCACGTAGTCATATATGATATGAGACTCCTTTCACGTTGTTAATATACAGAGGGCAGAGACACGCAGTCAACGTGATACCATAATCACTGTCGAAGTGAGGTAGCTAAAGATCATACGTGAAGGAGCTACAGACTCAGCATACCTGCGTGTATCCTCGAATGAAGAAAGCAGGATGTATGTGATCTGGGCACATCTATCTCAGATAGATGAGGCAAAAATAACTTCGGTTAACGAGACAGTGTATGAATCATCCTCGGTTTGTCCTAACTCAATAAAGATCACGTTGGTAGCATCATAACAGTAAGGTGGATTTACGCTAATTCAGTAAGTCTACATGATGATGAAAATCCTTGGTGGCATACCTGTAGCAGCCCTATCACAATGAACAACAATGATAGAACTATAATAAACATTATGTTAGAAGTTACTGTCCTAGCATAACTCAGATCGATGATAGTCTGAGATTCTTGGTATACTAGTAAAAAGACATAGTCTTAACATAATGAGAATGATAAACAATCTTAGATCATGATGATGGAAGGGGCAACATATGCACAGGCAGCATGATGATGATGACTCATACTAGCAGGGGCAACATAATGACGATGATGTATCGGCAGCATGGTATGATGCAGCATGATGGTGCTACACGGTAAGGTGCAGCACTATGATAGGTGAAGAAGTCACCTCAGAGAATCAGTTGAAGCAATATGTCTTCAACTAATCTCTGTAGATATCATAAGTCAAAGTATTGAATTCTATTGTAAATGTACTCTCTCTCTCTTTCTCTGCTTAACTTTGAAGAACATAAAACAAGAATTGATCAAGGGTTTCCCCACACATTGTGGGGTTTTTCCCTGGCTTGCACCATATCTTGTGTCCTCTTGCCTTGGCTTGTCTTCTGCAATTTATATTTATGTTCTATCTGCAGTTTATCTTAATGCTGATGTGATTACTAACTGTGAAAAATTTAAATAAATTGCTTTAGAATAGAACATACCTAATCTTAACAAATTTTAATTTCATTATGCTCCAATTCCTTTTACTAATTGGAGATCTCTTTTTTGTTGCAAGATTGGAGCTGCTTGAATGGCTCACTAGAATTATCATTTCACTTAGATTTTTGATTTTCAGAGTAGCATAGGGTTGGTTTAGGAGTAAAATAATCTTTATTTGATTTTTTCTCTTTTTGAATAATGCAAGTATGAGAAGTATGAGTTGGAGACAAGCCTTCATTACGACACTGTTAGGGGAGTTTACTTAACCTTGATTCCTTTGCTTTCTATATTCTCGTAATTTGTATTCTTAGATTAACAAACAAGAATACATTTACTAAAATCATAATTCATAAGCTTCTCTTTAGTCGTTAAGGCTCTCCTTATGTTTGAATCAACATCATACTTGCTCATTTGTCTTTAGTTTAGTAGTGATCTCATTTGTGTGTAATAAATAGGTCAATTTATCAAACATTTTGCACAATGTTAACTAATTTTTTTAAGTCAAGTGTATATTCATAAAAGGGATAAAGTATTAAAGGGAATAAAATATATATAAGTCTTTAGTATTTTATATTATCCATATGATTGATCCTTTTCATCTTTCTTGGCTTGTGATCTCATTAACACATTATGGATGTTTATTGGTCATTTGGCCTATTTTCGTGCTCTTGTTCACTTTACTTGATCTGAAATTTGTAGGTATTTCCAGTTTTTCTCTCCTTGTTTTGAATGGGGGAATACTTTTAATGTTTCCAGGTTCTCCCTAACATAATGGTTGGGTGGTCAATTTATCCTCTGTTATCCATAAACGAAATCTTTAACTTTCAACTTTCCTAACTAGTCAAGTCCTTAATCTTGTAAAACTTATGATGATTATGACAAATTGTGCTTGAATATTTACGTCACTATCTAATTAAATATTCATTATCCCCAATCCTAATAAGGAAAAGTATCTTTATAAATAGTTTCTTTTAAGGTAATTAGCTCTTGGGAAGCAAGACTAGCCAAGCAAATATTAGCTACCTAAAACCTTTTATGCCATCCCTTGCTCTTAAGGAGCTGACCTGCCTCCCCATTTATTAAGTAATCTCTTGGAGATTAACAATAACCATATTTGAACCTACAAAAAAAGTAGTTAACTATAGGATAAGATGTCTCATCATGAGCCAACCTACCATGATCATAGGCCCTAACATAGTGACATTACCACTATTGGTCACCAAGCTAGGGTAATGGATTTCGGCCATAAGGTTGAAAGACAAGAGGTCTCATCACGAGCTAAATTGTTCGCTTTGTTAGTTCATGTGAATAACATTGCCATTAGCTGGTTACCAAGCAAAAACAATGATCTTCAGTTGACATTCAAATAAGTTTGTGAAATTATTTGTAATTATGTATTTATTTCTAATATATGGGACACTGACATCTAAAAGGGTTAAAAGCGATCCTTGTCGAGGCTATAGATGCCTGCTAGTAGTAGTGGCCATGCCTATGGTATAGAAGTTGATTCAATACTATGATTTACTTGGTTACCTTATTTTCTCAAAACTGATTGTCGACGAAGTCTATTGTTGTATATACAAAGTTTACTAGATAACATGATTCGTGGGGTTATATTTTAATACATTCATGGACAATGATGTATATGATTTATGTATGCTAATGGATTCTAAATGTTAATTCTACATGTCGGAGGTGAAGATTTTAGGATATTTGAGATTTGACATTTTGTATCATCTAATCACCATTCCCATTATTTTTACAAGTTTTGTACTTTAACCAGAGACAACTGGTTCACCGAGTCAAATGACACTTTTTAGCAGGCCAACAACACCCCTAGATTTTGGGGCAAAATAAATGGGCCCCCACTTAAAATTTTCAAAACTTCCCTCTTTTAGCCACACTTGATTGGTTTTTAGTTTATCCTATTGGTGTTGATTGAATTTTATGGTTGGGAAAGATGTTTTGATCATATGACTCAATGAAACGTCCCTCCATCATTCATGGATCAATACATCATAAAGGGTATGTGCTTATGAATATCACTACCATATGTGTGCCTTGAATTTATTCAATAATCATTCACTTTTATAAGGACTCAAGGTATGTTGATAACACGACCTTGTTTCTTTGAACTTATGACTGGGATTTGACTTTAATATAACATATGAACCGTAGAATGTAAAGGGTTGCTACAAAATCTTAAAAACCCTATATTTTTCATATCACATATTGTAATCTCTTTGTAACACTACCTTTCATATGTTTTGGTCAAAATTCGAGCCCTAATATGGTGTATGGTTTCCCCTTCATCCTCGTTATCACACTTTTCCCCTTCCGAGCTCTAGTCATGTCATGGTCCTTACTCATTGTTCCTTGAATGTTTGGCTTTGAGTGCTTTCCACATTTTGGTTTGATGGTTTTTCTTAATGAATGAAACTTTGATATTCTAAGTTTCATCACTTTTGGATCCCTTACTTGACCATTTTCTTCTTCAATTTAATGGGTACTAGCTTGTCTTAGTAATTTTCCCTTTTTGAAAAGATTGTAAATATATAGATTAAGATATGTTTTTTATATTAGTTAATGAACATATATGTGATTGTGTTGAGAAATGTGTAACCAGGTTCGGTTTTCATAAGTATGAAATGTATTCTTGTTAATTATAAAATGAAAATAAATTATTATTATTGGAGCATGGATTTCATGCTTAAGTTCTTTTATTTTCTAGGTCAAGCACCTATTGAGTGCTTCTAGGGTTTGTCCTAGGTCTAAATGTCATTGTCATACATTGAAGACCCCAATGGGCACATCGTATCTTGTAAAGAAAATTATTTTTTGTCTTTAAAGTGTCGAAATGCCTTCCAAGATCAAGTCGGCCTAGAAGCTGTCAAGTTGGCCTACATGAAGAGACACATCTACCCTTGAAGAGGCCTATATAAAGAGAGGACCTTGTCCTCCAAAGTCATATCTCACTCATCTATCATTCTACGCAAAGAGGATGAAGAAGAGGTCGAAGGAGAGGACAATGAAGAGGTAGAAGGAAGTTGAAGTGTTTGGGCTAGTTCTCTCTCCCACATGCAAGACAAAGTTAGGGTTTCTATGCAAGGGTTATCTTTGGTTCGATCTTGGAAGGAGGAGAAGGAAATGGTCAAGAGAAGGTCACTTAGGTTATATCTCTAGCCCTAAGTCTCAAGGAAAGGAAAGTGAATGGAAGAAGAGGCTCTCATAAGAATATCAAAGTCTTCTAGTGGGGCAACAACAGTTGTGCAGTTGTCGGGAAGTCAAAATTTCAAATATGTAGTAGGAGGTCGAAGTTATTGTAGCAAGAGGCCGAGTCAATATTCATATTGGAGGGTATTTTTCTGAGTCACAAGGTCTTGGTAATCATCAATTGAAGGATCTATAAGAAGAGAAGAGATTTAAGGGTTTCCCCCTCAAGAGGAGGGGTTTTGGCCCTGGCTTGCAACCTATATATTTTGTCATTGTTCTTATTGTTTTGGTCGTTGTTTGATGTATCTAAAATTATAATAACAAGGATAAAAGCTAATAAGGAAAAAGTTAACATAAACAATTATCAAGTTAAAGAGAATTAACATATTTGTTGCTCTATTGAATTCTCAACATGGTATCAAAGCTAAGGTTGGAAAAGTGCATCATGAATATTTCCTCTACAATGAAGAAGCCCATCAAGAAGTGTTCCAAGATAGCAAGCCAACTCAAGGAAGGTATCAAGAAAGCATGGAGTCTCTTATTTTCTTCAAAGAAGGTATCATTCAAGGAAAAGGATGAAGGCCTTTTCTCATCTCTCTCTGGCATAGTCCAAGATGAAGAAATGTGGGTAATTGATAGTAGTGCATCTAGACACATGACTGGCCATTCAAAATAAATGAAAACCTTATCAAAAGTAAAATCTACCTATTCAGTGGAACTTGGAGATAACAAGAGTTGTTCCATAAAGGGTATTGGGTAAACATCCATAAAGTTGGAGAATGGAAACAAGATTAACCTCAACAACATTCTATTTGTTCCAGGTTTGCATAAAAACTTACTTTCCATTTCAATCTTAGAAGATAAGGGTGATAGAGTATCTTTCATTGATGGAAGGATTGTTTTATGGAGTAAAGACTGAAGTATAGAACAAGCTAAAGTCATTGGCATTCGAGAAGGAAGACTCTACAAACTAATATCTCCTGTGGCCCAAGCCCTAGTTCACATTGAAATTAGCCCGTGTGAACTCAGGCATAAAAGATTTGGTCATATACATTTCAAGATCCTTCCAACTCCAAGCTCCATAGTATATGGAATACCTGAACTGAAGGAAGATCATGAAGGGGTATGTAAGGGATATGCATTTGGTAAGAACACTAAGGGACCATTTGGAAGAAGTGATTCATGGTCAAAAGAAAACTTAGATCTCATTCACTCCGATGCATGTGGTCTTATGACTCCTAAATCACTTGGATGCCATCTACATTATGTCACATTTATAGATAATCATTCAAGAAATACCTGGGTTTACTTAATGAAAACTAAGGACGAAGTATTCAAGAAATTTCAAGAATTCAAAGTTGAAGTGGATAACCTTACAAAAATAAGAATCAAGATACTATGATCTAATAATGGAGGAGAATATACATCCAAAGAAATTATAGCATTCTGTAAGGAGTCTGGGGTTAAGAGGGATCTGATAGTCCTATATAATCCTAAGAAAAATGGAGTTTCATAACGGAAGAATAGATCCATTGAAGAAAGCGTAAAAGCAGTAATACACGATCATGATCTACTTAAGTTTCTGTGGGGAGAAGTCACGAAGACAATTGTTTATATTCAAAATCAAAGTCCCCATAGGTCCCTAGACAACAAAACTATGAAGGAAGTGTTCATTGGAAAGAATCCATCTATAGATCATCTCCGGATCTTTGGGTATCCTGTATATATCCATATACCAAAGGACAAAAGAAAGAAGTTGGATTTATTAGGCACAAAGGGAACATTTTTTGGGTATAACAACTCATCAAAAGCCTATAGGATCTACATAAAGGAAGGACATCACATAGAAGTTAGTCATGATGTCATATTTGATGAAAGCATAACATTCAAGAAATCAAAGGAACTTTCTATAGAATCTGATGATGAAGAACTTCCAGTATTTGATGAAGAAGTTGACGAGGGAGAAGAAGAATCACACCATGAAGAATAATTTCCTAGTGAGCCTGTTCAACATGTAGTCATCCCTGAATCAAGGAAAACGCCTAATTGGTTGAAATATACACTACTTGATGCAGAAGGTCATGGGGCAACCAAAGGATCATTTAGAGAAAGAATAAACCCAAGAGATATTATGGGTATGTTGCATACATGACAAAACTAAGAAGTAGAACCATCCACTTTTGAAGAGGCTGTAAATAATTAGGAATGGAAAGATTCCATGAATGAAGAGTATGAATCTATAATGAAGAATGGAGTCTGGGAGATCTTACCTAGGCCTGAAGATGAATTTGTGGTTACTTCCAAGTGGATCTACAAGATCAAACATGTGGCAGATGGAAGTATAAATAAGTATAAAGCAAGATTTTTGGCTAGGGGCTTCTCTCAACTAGAAGGCATCGACTATGAAGAGAGATTTGCACCAACAAAAATATATACAATGATTTGATTGTTAGTCTCTCTGGCAGCATCGATGGGACGGAACATCCACCAAATGGATGTCAAGACTGTTTTCTGAATGGAACAATAGATGTAGAAGTATATATAGAGCAACCCTTGGGATTTAAAGTTAAAGATAGGAAGGCATATGCTTGTAGATTGAAGAAAGCATTATATGGCCTCAAGCAAGCACCAAGGGCATGGTATGCTAGAACGGATGCATACCTGCAAAAAATAGGCTTCACAAAAAGTTATGCTGATCTGAACCTTTATATTAAGGTTGTAGATGGAGAACCTGTAATAATTCTTCTGTATGTAGATGATCTTCTCTTCACAGGTGTAGAAGGTTGCATTGAAGAATGCAAGAAGAAACTAGTAGCATAATTTGACATGAAGGATCTTGGGTTGATGCATTACTATTTGGTACTAGAATTATGGCAAGGAGCTGATGAAGTTTATTTGGGTCAAGGAAAGTACACGATCAAGATGTTGAAGAGGTTTGGCATGATGGATTGCAAACCTATGACCACTCTAATGATAACAAACTTGAAGATACTAATGAGTTCCAAATCAAGCCCTGTGGATCCTTCCAAGTATATGCAGCTTATTGGCTTATTGATGTACTTGGTGAATACTCGACCAGACATGTGCTTTGAAGTGTTCTCAGTCAATTCCAAGTGGAGCAGAAGCATGATCATTGGGTAGAAACAAAACATATTTTGATATATCTGTGAGGAACCATCCACTATTTTCTGAAGTATGACAGAAGGAATGATGTCCAACTGATTAGATATACAGATTCCGGCTGGGGAGGCAGTGAGAAAGATGGAAGGAGCAGTATAGGAGGATGTTATAGTTTGGGATCCTCCATGGTCTCATGGATGAGAAGAAATCAAGACACAATTTCTTTGAGTAGTGCTGAGGCTGAATATGTTGCAGCCTTTGAAGTAAGAAAGAGAAGCAGTATGGTTGAGGAAGATGTTATTCGACCTGTTGAAGGACCGATGAACCCTGCAATGGTACTTTGTGATAACACCAATTATGTACATTTGTCTAAAGATCCAATGTTTTATGGAAAGACAAAGCATATAAACAACAAGTATCACTATATTCGAGAGCTAGTGCAAAGTGGTGTGTTGCAACTATAGTATATCTCCACTGATGAGTAATAGAAGACATATTGACAAAGTCACTTTTGAACAAGAAGCATGTGTACTTGATAGACAAGCTTGGTTTGGTTGATGTATCCTCCCTAATTGAGAGGGAGAGATAGACACTACATTCTTGTCTTCACTTGGGAAGAAAGAATGGAGGATTGGGTAACCATATGGCATTCAACACTCTTTGAGAATATGGTAGGGCATTCAAGGCAAGAGTATTCATCGACTGATATTCTTTGAGGACTAGCTATCCAAGATAATAATAGTATAAAGGAAGTTCATACTTGGTGAACACCTGGGTGGAGTATGTACCTTGAGAGACAATGATGATGGTGTCTATAAATCGTTGGTCCCGCCAGCATTCCGCTCTGATATTGTGGAGAGATAGAGATGTTAATCAAGGTATTGCTACGTGACAACGCTGGTTAAATATAATGTTAGACAGATGGGTTACCAATCCAAATATTTTTATGAGATCCCTTCAGATTAAGAATTCCCATGTACCTCTTATGAATAACTCCCTAGTTAAGAGGGAGTGTTGAAAACGGTGTAACTAGGTTCGGTCTTCATAAGTATGAAATGTATTCTTGTAAATTCTAAAATGAAAAGAAATTATTATTATAGGAGCATGGGTTTCATGCTCAATTTATTTTATTTTATAGGTCAAGCACCCATTGAGTGCTTCTAGGGTTTTTCATGGGTCTAAGAGTCATTGTCATATATTGAAGACCCCACTGGGCACATTGTATCTTGGAAAGAAAATGATTTTTCATCTTCAAAGTGTCGAAATGCCCTCCAAGATAAAGTTGGCCTAGATGCTATCAAGTAAGCCTATGTGAAGAGCCACATCTACCCTTGAAGAGCCATGTCTAAGTGAAGAGAGGAACTCGTCCTCCAAAGTCATATCTCACTCATCTCTTATCTCACTCATCTCTAATTTTATGTGGAGAAGAGGAAAAATAAGACGTCGAAGGAAGTCAAAGTGTTTGGGCTAGTTCTCTCTCCCACGTGCAAGACGAAGTTAGGGTTTCTATGCAAGGGTTATCTCTTGTTCTATCTTGGAAGGAAGATAAGAAAGAAGTCAAGCGAATGTCACTTAGGGTATATATCTAGCCCTAAGTCTCAAGGAAAGGCAAACAAATGGAATAGGAGGCTCTCAGAAGAAGATCAAAGTCTTCTAGTGGGGGAGCAGCAGTTGCCGGGTAGTCAGAATTCAGATCTGCAGTAGGAGGTCGAAGTTCTTGCAGCAGGAGGCCAATTTGATCTTGATCTTGGAGGGTATTTGTCTGAGTCACAAGGGCTTGGTATTCATCAATTGAAGGATTTATAAGAAGAGAGGAGATTTAAGGTTTTTCCCCTCAAGAGGAGGGGTTTTTGCCCTGGCTTGCAGCCTATGTACTATGCCATTGTTCTTATTGTTTTGGTAGTTGTTTGATGTATCTAACATTATAACAACAAGGAACAAAACTAATAAGGAAAAAGGTAACACAAACAATTATCAAGTTAAAGAGAATTAACATATTCATTGCCCTATTGAATTCTCAACAGTTTGAAACTATATAATAATAATAGTAATAAATAAAAAATAAATAAAAATAATTTAAAAAATATTGTTCTTTTAATTAATTGTACATATATTAAAATTTGTATATATATTAAATAATAATATATCATAATAGTTGTATATAACATTTTGTTTGTTGACTGTTTTTAAATCCTAAGTCAACTACAATTTGTATATATATTAAATAATAATATAATCATACAGTTTATATAAAAATTTTGTTTGTTGTTTGTTTTTAAATCCTAAGTCAAGCTACAATTTGTATATTAATATTAAATAACAATACATCATACAGTTTATATATACATTTTTGTTTGTTTTCAAATCGTAAGTCAAGCTACAATTTGTATGTTAATATTAAATAATAATATATCATACAGTTTATATATAACTTTTGTTTGTTTTCAAATCCTAAGTCAAGAACATAACACCCAAGCTACAATCTCCTAGCAACAAACCATCATACCAAACATAACACCCAACACATTGATGCAGGAGCATCTGACTGAAAAAGGTAATAGCTAGAAATGTTGTGTTTTTACTTTCTGCTAAAGATGGAGAAGAATTACAAAACTGGTTTTATTTTGTTTCACTTAAATTAAGGATGATACAACCATTGTCTTTTAAATATTGAGCAAACAAGTAAAAATAGGATTAGTTAAAGAATATGTTTAAAGAAATTGTTAGGTAATTGTGGGTAACTGTAGGACAGTTTCTCAACTATAAGGGACTATTGGTAAGGCTTAGAAAGCCAAAACAAAAATCCCTATTGTGGGGGGTCTGCCTGCCATTGAGAGAGGAGAAAAATACAAAAAATGAATTTACAGTTTGTTTCTCTTTAAGTATCCGTGTAAAGAAAATGAGTCCAATATCTCTGTCATAAAGAAAAGAAAGGATTTTTTCATTTTTCTCCTGTGCCTACGTGCTTCAAATATTGTTGTAAGTAAAACAATGGAGAATTTTCATTAAAAAAAGCGAACCATACTCAAGTCTCATGAATGAAGGCATTCAGGACCAAGAACCAAACAAAGGCACAACCTAGCAAGATATCACATCTTTCTCAACAAAATAAAGACCCAGGTACAAATGTCATATAGTAAACAAGCACACCTGTGCATTTCATTTCATTTTAAAGTTTAAACAGTTCAATATACATTTTTGAAAAAAAAAACCCAGAGGGTTTCGAAACCCACAGAAGCTGGAAACCAACGTTTATGCAGGCTCAGAACAAACTGACAGCAAGGGTTTGAAACCCACGAAGCCATACAAACATAACAGAGGAAACGAGATCCAACGGCTTGTGCCAATTAAAGAAAACACAAGCAAAGTTAACTAGGCAAATACAGAGGGATCCTACCCTGTTTTTCCCAAGATGCAAAGACTCCCAAGGGCGAGGCTGTGGAGTAGCAATCTCCAGAACTGACCTGCACACCATCATAAAAACAAGATGGAAGTCAACAAAACCAAAATGGAAAATGAAATAAGGTGAAAGAGAGCAGTTTAAGAAAGGAAAGAGAAAGGGTATACCTCAAAGGAGTATTTTCCAAGACAGAGGACGAGAACCAAGTCTTTAGCCGAAGGGACTCTCCCAGTGAGAGCACCATTGACGAGTTTCACCTGCTCATGAAGAGGCCAGAGGGTTAGAATCACTAAAATAAATTGCAGAAATGAAACCAGAAAAAAAGCTCACTTGAAATAGCATTTGCTGAAGCCACCCATAGTAATAGCAAGAGAAACACCTGTGGATACATAAGCCAGGTCAAGTCCAGGACCAATAACAAAAACCACTGCAAGCAGAACCAAACAAAGCTTAAACCAGAGAATAGATAGTAAGAGGGAACTCATAGAGAGTACGCCAACCTGAAGCCTCCGTGGAACAATAAACAAATCACCCCACGAAACAAACGAAGGCACAACATACATACAAAGCCGAACCAGACCCACAACGCACGAAAAAATGGAGACTAGCGCATAGTTTTACTTCGGCAGGTGGAAATGAATTGCATTTGTGGAACCCAGGCCAATACATAGGGTTAGGCCTAATACATTAAAGTTTCATTAAACCCTCACACAAAACCATGATTCCCTTTATTCTGAAGATAAATAATAACACGGTTTGGTGACACATCGTCCCTCTTGGGATTGCCACCAATTTTTGGTGTCAAAGTAGGTTAGTTCCTTTTTATCAGTAAAGATGGAGGTAGGTAGAAGAGGCCGAGGTAGAGCCATCTGAAGAGTAGCAGATGAAGGGCTATGAGAAGAGATTAGGACCTTAACTGCATGTTTGGCAGCAGTGGAAGCAGGAAGGTGTAGAGATCCAGAAGGTGGGGATGATAGTGAGGAAGAAAATACAACCACGACAGATGGGTTAGATGAAGAGGGACCAAAGATTAAACTGTTGAGATAAGTTTTGATGGCTAGTAGCAAGCCAATACTGGAACTTTCTAATTATGATGGTAGTTTGTCGCCATAGGCATTGTTGAACTAGATAAGAGAACTAGACAAATATTTTGAATATGAAAAGATCAGCGAAGATAAGAAAATCAGGTTTGCTATCACCAAATTGAAAGGACATGCAACACTATGGTGGGACAGTGTACAGGCAGAAAGGAGAAGATTGAAGAAACCATTGATTAAAAAATAGGATAGGATGATTGCTAAGATGAAGAGAAAATTTTTGCCTAAAGAATACCAAATTTCCCTTTATAGACAAGTACAAAACCTGAGACAAAGAATGATGACTATAAAGGAGTATAATGAAGAATTTTATAAAGTAAACCTAAGAGGTGGCTATGTTGAGAATACTCCTGAGAAAACAACGAGGTTTGTAAATGGTCTACGAATGGAGATCCTAGATGAAATTAGTATTCTTTCCCCTAAGACCATAGAGGAAGCCTATAAAAGTGCTTTGAAGGTGGAAGAAAATATCGTCAGGAAATAGAATGCCAGAAGAGGACGTGGTTCAGGCAGAGGTAGGGGACAGACCTTTGGCAAAGGTAGGACTGCCAACAACAATGAAGAGGGAAACAATTCAAAAACTTCAGGACAGACTGAAAGGGAAGGTAATACTAGAGGAGGAAGGTCATACCAATGAGGAAGAGGTAATGGCAGAGGCAGAGGAAATGCCTATTAGTGTTACAAGTGTCACAAGTTGGGACATAGGTCCTTTGAAAGTCCTGAAAATGAACCAACTGGACAGAGGGGATCATATGTTTCTCAGTCCGATGAAGCAGAGGCACCGCCACAGGAGGTGGAAAATATGCTTGAAACAGGGGAAGCCTTGGTAATGAACAAGGTGTTACTGAAACCAACTAAGGAAGTAGCTGATTAGACACAGAGGAAAGCATTGTTCTGGACTATGTGCAAGTCGCATGGGAAATGCTACAAACTAATTATAGATAGTGGAAGTACCGATAATCTAGTAGCTATGGAAATGGTGGGAGAACTGGGTTTGAAGAAGTTGAAGCACCCGACTCCATATAGGGTGTCTTGGTTGCAGAAAGGACACCAACTGCTGGTCGATGAGTAGTGCGAAGTAGAGTTTCATATTGGCAAGTACAAGGACAAGGTGACTTGTGATATCATGCCAATGGACGTGTGCCATATTCTGCTGGGCAGACCGTGGTAGTATGATAGGAAGGTCATCCATGACAGGGAAACAAATTTTTACAGGTTTGTTAAAGATGGGATTAAGCATACACTAGTGTCCATGAAGGAGGAGGATGCTGCAGAAACCGGTGGAACAAAAGCATTGCTATTAGGTGGAAAAGAGTTTCTACGACATATTGAAGACACTGAAAGAAAATATGCAGTTGTGTAAAGGCCAAAAACAGTGTTAATACATACTGAGATTATTGACTTGCTTATAGAGGTACAGGACATGTTGCAGGAATTTAGCAATATTGTGGTAGAGGATCTACTAGAAAAATTACCACCAAATCGGAGTATTAATCACCGTATTGATTTCATCCCAGGAGCCAGTTTGCCAAACAAAGCTGCTTACTGGATGAGTCCAGAGGATAATGAGGAAATCAGGAAGCAGGTGCAGGAGTTGTTGGATAAAGGGTTGATTCGGGAAAGTCTAAGCCCTTGTGCAGTTCCGATTGTGTTAGCCCCCAAAAACGGAGGTGAGTGGCGAATGTGCATTGATTCTCGAGCAGTCAATAAGATAATTATCAGGTACAGATTCCCTTTACCTCGGATGGATGATATGATGGATTGTTTGAGTGAAGCAGCGTACATTTCAAAAATAGACTTGAAAAGCAGCTACCACCAAATCAGGATTCGAGAAGGTGATGAGTGGAGGACATCTTTCAAGACGAATGAAGGCTTATATGAATGGCTAGTTATGCCATTTGGATTGAGTAATGCCCCCAATACGTACATGCGTTTGATGAACGAGATGTTGAAATAATTCATTGGTAAATTTGTGATTGTATACCCGGATGATATACTTATATTCAACAAAATGGAGGAAGAACATTTTCAACATGTCAGGTATGTATTAGAAAAATTGCAACAAAATAGATTACTGATAAATTTAAAGAAGTGTTCTTTTTTTAAGAAAGAATTAATTTATCTGGGATTTGTGATTTCCAAGAATGAACTAAAAATGGATCCAGAGAAGGTTGCAGCCATAGTTAGATGGCCGTCTCCTAATAGTTTGTTTGGGGTACGGAGTTTTCATGGATTGGCAAGTTTTTATCGCAAAATTATTAAAAATTTCAGTGGAATTTGTGCACCCATGGTGGAAACCATTAAGGAGGAAAATCAACCTTTTTATTGGACAGAATCGACTGAGAAGAGTTTTCATCTGCTGAAAAGGAAGATTACTGAAAAACCAATTTTAAGATTACCAGACTTTAACAAAATTTTTCAAGTTCGTTGTGATGCCAGTGGGACAGTTATTGGTGTAGTATTCTGCCAAGAAGACAAGCCAGTAGCCTACCTAAGTGAGAAAATGAGAGTAGGAAGAAGTACATGTCTTATGACAAAGAATTTTATGCCATCGTCCAAGCACTAAAGCATTGGAAACATTATCTACTGGCCAATGAATTTGTCTTATTTTCAGACAAATCTTCATTACAATATATTATGCAACAGCATAAGCTGAACCATAAACATGCGAAGTGGGTGGAGTACTTGTAGAGTTTTACATTTGCGTTGAAGCACATCAATGGTCAAGCCAACAAAGTGGAAAATGCATTAAGCAGGAGGAATTTGATCCTACAAGAAAGTATGATACAAGTATTAGGATTCAAACATCTTAAGGACTTGTACGAAGCAAATGCAAATTTTAAGGAAGCCTATGAAGCTTGCCAAAATCCACTGTCGAGGGATAACAATACATGGCTGGACTATAATAGGCAAGAGGGGTTGCTATTCAAAGGAGGGCAGTTGTGTATTTCGGAGTGTTCCATGTGAGAGAACTTAATCCAGGAAAATCATAATGGAGGTTTAACCGAGCATTTTGGCATAGACAAGACTTTGGACCAGTTGAGTCACTTTTACTATTGGCCGAAGATGCATAGAGATGTACAAAGATTTGTGACTATGTGCAAAGTGTGTCAGCTTGCAAAGGGACACAACCAGAACATAGGGTTGTATACACCCTTACCTATTCCGAACAGACCTTGGGACTCAGTTAGTTTAGACTTTGTCTTAGGTCTGCCGAAGACACAACGGGGATTCGATTCCATCATGGTGGTGGTGGATTGTTTCACCAAAATGGTACATTTCATTCCTTGCAGGAAAAACAATGATGCCACACATGTAGCACTCTTGTTTTTCACAGAGATAGTCAGATTACATGGCTTGTCGAAATATATTATTTCAGACCGAGACGTAAAGTTTACAAGTCATTTTTGGCGAACTTTGTGGAAAATGCTAAACACCAAACTAAACTTCAGCTTAGCTTATCACCTGCAAACCGATGGGAAAACCGAAGTGGTGAACCAAAGTCTGGGAAAACCTACTAAGGAGTCTAGTTGGTGAAAATTCTCGACAGTGGGATCATGTACTTGCACAAGCATAATTTTCTTATAACGACACACCCAACAGAAGCACGGGAAATAGTGCTTTCCAGATCCTATACGGAATGCATCCACGTGGGGTACATGAGTTGCGGGATTTGGGTCAGTTGGAGCGCAGGAATGCTGATGGTGAAGACTTCGCAAAAGAAATTGGTGATCTTCATGAACAAGTAAAATTAAAATTACAAGACAACAACCAAAAATACAAACAAAAAGCAGATTTGAAAAGGAAAGAAACACAATTCAACATAGGAGACCTGGTACTAGCACACCTATGGAAGGAGAGGTTTCCTAAAGGCAAATAAAACAAGTTAAAACTGAAGAAAATTGGGCCTTGCAGGATTCTTTGAAAACTTTCTACGAATGCTTATGAGTTACAGTTACCTCTAGGTATAGGAATCTCGCCCATTTTTAATGTGGCAGATCTGTACCCATACATTGCTACTAATGAAGAAGACAGTTCGGAAAGACAAACATGGGACACCCAGAATGAGAAAAACTTGTGGATTAAACAGATGCCTCCAGCAAATCCTTTAGAGATCGAATAGATCCTAGGCACCTAGGTGGCCAGACGGACTCAAAGAAAAGAATATTTGCGGTACTTGGTCAAGTGGAAGGAACATCCTATTGACGATAGTTCTTGCTTAGATGCTAGCTAGATTCAAAGCACCGGGTACTCCATTGAAGAGCTTATGGACAAGAGCCATGAGTTAAATTGACCCTGGGAGCCTGATGCAAGAGCATCTGATTGAAAAAGGTGACAACTGGAAATGTTTATTAAGAAGAGTTTCGACGTAAATCACATGAAGAAAACCTTTGTCGATGCGTTTCGAACCAACTAGTGTGGTTCATCGTCAAGACAAGTTGACAACAAGAAATGTTGTATTTTTACTTTTTGCTAAAGATGGAGAAGAATGACGAAACTAGTTTTATTTTGTTTCACTTAAATTAAGGCTGATACAACCCTTGTCTTTTAAATATTAAGCAACCAAGTAAAAATAGGATTAGTTAAGAATATGTTTAAAGAAACTGTTAGGTAACTATGGGTAACTGTAGGACAATTTCTCAACTATAAGGGACTATTGGTAAGGCTTAGAAAGCCAAAACCAAAATCCCTATTGTGGGGGGTCTGCTTGCGATCGAGAGAGGAGAAAAATACAGAAAAACAAATTTATAGTTTGTTTGTCTTTAAGTATCTGTGTAAAGCAAATTAGTCCAATATCTTTGTCATAAAGAAAAAAAGACATTTTTCGTTTTTCTCTTGAGTCTACCTGCTTCAAATATTGTTGTAAGTGAAACAGTGGAGAATTTTCATTAAAAAAAGAAAACGATACTCAAGTCTCGTGACTAAAGGCATTCAGGACCAAGAACCAGACAAAGGCACAATCCAAAAAGATATCACATCTTTCTCAACAAAATGAAGACCCAGGTACAAATGTCATATAGTAAACAAGCACGCCTCTGCATTTCATTTCATTTTAAAGTTTAAACTGTTCAATATACATTTTTCAAAACAAAACCCAGAGGGTTTCGAAACCCACAGAAGCTGGAAACCAACATTTATGCAGGCTTAGAACAAATTGACAACATTATGCAGGCTCAGAACAAACTGAAAGCAAGGGTTTAAAACCCACGAAGCCATACAAAAATAACAGAGGGAACGAGATCCAACTGCTTGTGCTAATTAAAGAAAACATAAGCAAAGTTAACTAGGAAAATACAAAGGGATCCTACCCTGTTTTTCCCAAGCCGCAAAGATTCCCAAGGGCAAGGCCATGGAGTAACAATCTCCAGAACCGACCTGCACACCACCACAAAAATGAGATGGAAGTCAACAAAACCAAAATGGAAAATGAAACAAGGTGACAGAGAGAAGTTTAAGAAAGGGAAGAACAAGGGTTTACCTCGAAGAAGTCCTTTTCAAGACAGAGGACGAGAACCAAGTCTTTAGCCGGAGGGACTCTCCCAGTGAGAGCGCCATTGACGAGCTTCACCTACCCACGAAGGGGCCAAAGGGTTAGAATCACTAAAATAAATTGCAGAAATGAATCCAGTACAAAAGATCACCTGAAATAGCATTTGTTGAAGCCGCCCATAGTAGTAGCAAGAGAAACACCTGTGGATACATAACCTAGGTCAAGTCTGGGACCAATAACAAAAACCATTGCAAGCAGAACCAAACAAAGCTTAAACCAGAGAATAGAGAGTAAGAGGGAACTCGTAGAGAGTAAGCCAACCTGAAGCCTCCGTGGAACATCAAACAAATCACCCCAAGAAACAAATGAAGGCACAACATACATACAGAGCTGAACCAGACCCATAACACAAGAAAAAATGGAGGCTGATGCATAGATTTACCTCGGTAGTTGGGAATGAATTGCATTTGTGGAACCAAGGCCAATACATAGGGTCAGGCCTAATACATTAAAGATTCATTAAACCCTCGCACCAAAACCCTGATTCCCTTTATTTGGAAGATACATAATAATGCGGTTTGGTGAAAAATCATCCCTCTTGGGATTGCCACCGCACATCAAGCGCCAAGCCCAAAATATTTTAAATTATTTCTTGTCATATGGTTTGGATGGCAGGTAAAAACTGAAAGATTTGGGATCTTAAAGAGATGGAGGAAAAACAAATTCCAAGGAATAAAGACAATTTTCTATGTTTATAAAAGGACCAAAAATACATATACTAAGGGAGAGGTTTTGAGACCAAAGGATTGCATATTGTAAGATAGTTATAGTTATATCTTAAAGCTATTTATTTAACCTGTAGTAGAGGAGTAGAAATTCATGGATAATGGAGAAAAGAACTTTGATGTAATCTTCTTTATATTTTATGGGTCTTTATTCCCAATTGAACCAACAAATGGACAACATTTGATCATGCTCATGAGTTGTGTATTATTGCTTTCATTTGTGTAAGATTAAACTCAGGTTTCAATTCATTTATTTTTCCGCTTATGAGTATGATTCTTCATATCATGTATTATTGTTGATATGATTGCTCATGGTTATTTTATAACCAGTTAAGTTGTCTTGTAGGTTAAGCAAAGGATAAATGAATATTTTAATCGCATTTGAACATAACTTTTATTCCTTAAGATAATAATTTTATCAATTCATTGGAATATTGGTTTGTTATTTATTTATTTGGATTAATTCAGTAAAACTGACATAACCTTCTAGTTCAAGTGTTATCTTTCTTTTGGACCTAGAACTTCAATTAACAATGCATCTTATGAATTGTTTCTATGAATTGTTGACTAATTTTTAATCTAGGTCCAAGCTGGTTCTCACCTCTAGATTGATTTTGATTGAGACAAGCCCGAGATATACTCAACCAAGATAGACTAGGATTCTCTTTTCATTTTTTTTTAATTTCATCTTAGAATAATTCATTTCTTATAATGCATACATCACATCAATTACATTAGTTTTTGTCCATCATCTTTTCTTTGTATATATTATACATTTACATTGGTTTTTAGTGGCAACATTTAGCATCTATTTTGAATAATTAATAGTTTCATTTCATTGTTTATACATCATTACATGCATTTAGAATAGTTGTTGCATTTCCCTTGACTTTTCCTTTCATGAGAGGAAGAGGCAAAAGAGTAATGAAGCCTCTCAAACCATCAGGGGTGACTACTCCAAACGACTTGGGTTGTGTGAAGAGCGCCAGTCTGGGTCACTTCCTTCTTGTTCACTAGGGTGCATAAAACCCATGTGAACAGACTAGCTAGAATTTTGACCAAGTTTGTATGGTATTTGGACTTGGATTTTAGCACAAATTTCTAGACAATTTTTGTAATTGTAAATCTTGCTGAAGAATAATTTCTCCTAAAAGAAAATTTGTTGGGTTTTCTCCCAAGTTTGGGTTCGTCTCTATTGTTAATGGTTGTCTCTTTATGATATTATTATTTTCATAGTAATACTGCTGAAATATTCTACGTATAATTGCTCAATAATATCAGTGGCATAAGATAAAATGTATGAAGATTATTAAGTAGTAATTATTAGATCAGAAAATTGGTTTCTACAATGCATCTTCGAGCAAATTCAACAAGGTATCAATTCCCTTTCCTCATAGCTTATCTACAAGAGCTTTGAAATCTCTAGAACACTTAAATTATTTTTTTTCTACGTAGAAAATATTCCTAGGTTTACCTTGACCAATCATTAATAAAGGTCAAAACATATTACGTCTTACTCACGGGTGGGTGAGTAAATAGATCTGTGATATCACTGTGAACATGGTTAAGAGTTGATGAAATTCTTTATGCCTTTCTCTTTTCAAAATTTTCTTTTGGAGGCTTTCCTAGAATGCATCCCTAACATACATCATCATAATACTTAATGTCTCACAATCATGTCAATGAACCCTGCTTGTTGAATTGTTGCAAATAGAAATAGTTAAGGTAATTGAATTTTCATGCCACAACTTGCTTACTTCATCACAATGTGTTAAAACTATAATAAAATATTCTTTTGGAATAAAATTAGAAAAATACATAAAACTTGGACTAGTGATATGCTTTTCCAACCACAACCTTTATTACATCATAAATATTTGTAATGACTATTGAATTGAGTGTGAACTTCACTTGCTTATGAGTACCTGAATGGGTGATTCAATAGATGGAAATAAGGTTGACGGGAAAGGAAGGTACAAAAAACATTTAGAATAATACCAAGATCTAAATTAGTGGTTTCTTTCCCACATAGTTGAACTAGTGTATTATCTCTCACTAAGATGGTAGGATTGGTGCATGGCTCCAAAGAAGTAAATATTTCTTTTGATGAGGCCATATAGTTCAAGGTTCCTAAATCAATAAATAATGTAGATAATAAGGGGCAATAACAAATGTAAGACCAATTTCCTTTCCTTTTGCCTCTATCATGTGGATTTTCATAATTTTGTAGCTTTCTTATTGATATCCTCAGCTACACTGATATTATGCCTCTCAAGAGGGGTCATCTAATTTATCTTCTTCATCATGCATTCTTATTCATGATTGGATTTCTTGCAATAAAAACATATTATCTTATCCATCTTTGTTTTCCCAATTTTATATTTGGAGGAATCCTTTCTGGATTTTAGATTGTACTCCTTCCGATCTTAGTATTTCTTGCCTTTGAGTTGTTGTTTAAGTTTGCTACTAGTCTTCCTTCTCTTATTTGACCTTTGTTGTTTCGAGGGAACCTATTTGAACAAATTTATATTTCTCATGGGGGAGAGGGGAACAAAAATCATCCAATGAAGGCATCTTCCAAGCAACTCCTAATGTGGATTTGTTGCATGGAAGGTAAATATAAAAAATGAGTATTCAAGACCTAGTTTGGATAGAATTGAGAGGATGAGCTGCTCACCTTTTTGGTCCATGTTACATAACCTACGTTACAAAAACAATGATTTAAACTTGGTGAAGAAATCCTAAAAAATGTTGAAGTTTCTTAGCATCAAACTATTGAGCTTATTCTTCAACTAATGTCCTTGTAATTCATTCTGCTTCCTGAAAAGTCTCTTAAACTTGGTTCATAGTTCGTTGGGTGTTTATGCAGATATAATGTTGAATAAGATATTGGGAGAAATAGAGAGACATAAAAATCCATATGCTTCATCCATTTGATTAAAATTTTTCCTTTTTGACAATTAAATTGTGGTTTGGTCCTAGTTCCCATTGTGATCCCTCATAGGAACTCACTTTGCAAGAGAATAACCACTTGTATCTTCCATTCATAATAGTTGAATGATGCGCGGATTATCTTCTAAGACTAATTCAACCTGCTTGGTGTCAATCAATTTTTGTCTTCCATCTATAAACTTGTATGCTACTCCCTTAGATTCACTCTTACTCTGATACCATGTAAGATTCAACTAATATACCTGTAAAAGGATCTAGAATCTAATTGAGAAGCAATACAATTAACAATTTGAAAAAAAGAGAAGAGAAAAAGAATTAATGAAGCAAACTAATTCTCATTAACTTGTAAAAAAAGGAAAAAAAAAAACCATCCAAATATGAAAAAAATAATATGATACAATGAAAATGAATGTAATAGATGAGTATTTGTAATGCAACTTTGCTAATCTTAACTACATGCAATGCTTGAGAAAACATGTCCTAATTAAAAAATGTTCTTTCATGAGAGAGTTAACTTGATTTTTACTGGCCAAATAAAATAAAATACCTCAAGTGTAGTAAACTAACTCCTAAAAAATATGATATACTCATGTGCGTTGATTCCTATAAAATAGGAAATATCCTTAAAATAGTGAAAACAAGCTCTCTAAGTCCCACAATATAAGATATAACCCTATAATTAAGGAATGAAGTACTCCTATCACTGCAAAAGAGGAATTTACCATAAATAAAACTAAAATTGAACTAAGAATAGAATTAAGGGATGAAGCTCAATATTTGTGAATAATTATTTTTCAAATCTCAATTAACTTATTATATATATATATATATATAGTTAGTCTAACAAAGCTCCAATTTTGCTTGGAAAACAATGGAAATCCCTGCAGATTTTTTTGGAAATCCTGGTGATAACTGTCAAGCTTCAATATTTTAGGTTCCCTAGAGGTTCTTGACGGTGTTGAATCATTTTCCACCATCAAAAAAACAATTTAATCACTACTAGGATTGGGTTTTTTGAATTTTTTTCATCGGATCCAACGAAATTTCATTGTCTAGGCGAATTGTGGCCTTAGTAGTCAACATGTGTGTACTATATATATATATATATATATAAAAGAAAACAACTACTTGGAGGAAGTTATTTCATACAAATATCCTGGAATCCATATGCATCACAAGCTCAATTGGAATTAGAGCATTGGGAAAAGGATAAATGGAGGATTAAAAGCTTACTATGGACTTGAAACCAATTATAAGTCAACATATCATTGGATGTAGGATAAAATAAAATCCTCTTTGATACTTTCATCACTCCCACTATTCTATATGGATGTGAGTTATGGGGTTGTGGTATCCCCGAGGAGTTGTGAAGGAAGATAGAAAAAATCCAAAAGAAACTTATAACCCACAATCTCAAGATTAAAGAAAATACCCTATATCCTATCCTCTTGATTGAAACAAGCCTTTCCCCATTGAAAGCATGATTATGACTAGGTATCTTACGTATAAGAAGAACTTAAACAACATGGAAACCAATAGGTTTCCTAAAATTGCTTCTAACTTTAGCCAAAATGCCCACCTTCGGCTCAAGTGGTGATGTCATAAAGATGCCAAGTTTTGGCTTGAACATTGGGGGGTAAAGAGGGATATCATTTTGCATAATAATAATAATATTAAAAATATTATTACTTCAAAATTTATAGAGAAATTTTTGGTTGATAAAGAGTTAGAGGGAAAAAGGAAACTAAGATATTATAAGAAGATGATCAACCCCAATCTTGAAAATCAAAAGAATCTTGGTCTTGACTAATGTTAAAGAAGAAAATAAACATTGCTAAAATAAGAACAAATTCTCATGAGCTTCATAGTGAAATTGATTGTTGGTCAACTTCCAAAAAAACATTGGATGAAAGAGTTTGTCGCATTTGCGACATTAAGAGGGTTGAAGATGAATACCACTTTCTCTTATATTGTCCATCTTATGCTTATGTTTGATCTAAATTTCAAAATATTTATTACACTACCAACCTTCTTGACCTTTTATGTCAAAAAGACTAGGATGATCTTGAAATGCTTCTCTTAGTGCTTTTCAAGCACATAAATTAAATGCTAATAATCTCTTACCTTCTTAAAGTCCAATAGATCATATGGATCTTAGTGGACATTAATCATCACTATCACAAAAAATACTTCATATATTTACAAAAAATATTTGCATCAAAAGAAAACAAAAATCAAATGGGTGTATACAATTGTATTTACATTAATCCTCTTCCTCTATTGAACAAGCACAATAATAAAATTTGAATAGGCAGCAAAGTCTAACATCTTGGCATCCTTGATAAAGAAAAATGTTTTTGCCAACAAATGCATGTGTGTCTCTTTTCTCTACAAAAGATGAAAGGAAAAAAAAAACTAACTTCATTATTAAAAATGTTTTTGCATCAAAACTTCCGACGAACAATAGAACAAAAATTCTCAAGAAATGAAAAATACCACTAAGAGAAGAATAGAGCATAGATATAGAGTCACTCAAATTATCTCTAATCTTCCCTTTTAAATAAAATAATGAGAACCCATATGTTTATATCCAAATCCACCCAAATCGTATGTAATCTCTCTTTTTAAATAAAATAACAAAGAGCATATATATTTGGATTATAGTAGGTCAATTTCTTTTTAAAAGGTTAAATTCTATATTAAGAAAGAAATTATAAGAGTTTAAATGTCAATGTATAAGTATAATATAACTCTAAGAGATTAGTTTAAGTAATTTCCACCAATGTTGTTGGCATTTATTTAGTTCTATGGTGACAATTCTCATTTCAAATTCTCTTTAGTGAGGAGCACTAATATGTGTCTCTAATTTTATTAAGGTTTTTATCTATGAATGTGAGAAAAGATCCTTTGAATTTCTCCCTGCTTTTTTTAGAAAAAGTATATCAACATAATATTTACTTAAAAAAGTAAATGAATTAAAAATCCGAAGAGTTAAAAAATTATTCTTGAAATATAATGAAATTACTCTTAAAATTAAAAACCGACCATGATTCCTTATAATTTAGAAATGTAAAATATAATAATAATAAACATAATATTAATTTTCTCCCAACAATCTAAGCATCTACGTTGATCAAAGACTGCATTAATTTGACTCGAAAGGTTTATGAACTAAAAATGGAGATGGCTTCCTCTTGGAAACCTTTTAAAAAGCATTCCATGAAGCTATTCCAAACAAAGTATCATTATTATGACCATCTTCCACTTGAAAGAGGTGATCTAATATAAGTTTATGCATCCATACATGTTAAAGTATATATCCAGTTGTTGTAGCCAGTTATCAGGTCCATGAATATCAATATCTCTATTGAATGTTGGGATCTCTAATACATGTTCAACTATGAGAATATTTCTCAGTTAATAGAATTGAATTTTTTGGTTGGATGCATAGAATTGAGGTGGGTTTGGTTGGGTTATTGCTCATGACCATCAATGATATGCTATTGAATGTTGGGATCTCTAGTACATCCTCAACTATGAGCATATATCTTGGTCAATATAATTGTATTTGTTAATTGGACATATGGAACCACCTTGGCATTGGTTGGGCTATTGCCCATTCCCATCGATGACATGTTGATTCTCGCAATGCCATTTTATTTTATTGACATGAGTTGCAATATGATGTTTAGTTTTTATTAAGGGAGTTTTGCAATGGATTTGAAGTTTTGTTTTTACTTTTGACTTTGTTAGCTAAGCTTTGGCACTTGTTACATATGTTTGACCTCATTTAGTGATCTTATCTCATATGTTACTCTTATGTAGTTGCTTGTCATGAACAATTTTGGCTCTATTATGGTTTACCATGTTTCATCATACTGCTTCCTTTCCTAGATTATAGAAACATATATTCATAAAGTTTTTTGACATCAAAAGTCTAATCTTTTCCATAGGCTTCTCAATGTTAGAAAATGTTGTTAAACCTAATTGATTCATCATGGGATTCAAATATTGCTTTGATGTTCCTATACAATCTTGTCATAAGCTACACCAACGATGCATGATCTTGTCGCATCATGCATGGATGCTAGGTAACATTTGGTTCAATGTGTTGAAATTAGGATACAATGTAGAATTTCTTATCATGGTAATTACTTGTGACTAATATACATATTTCTCTTAGCATTTACTTTGATTAGTTGAAATTAGGATACAGTGTAGAATTTCTTATCATGGTAATTACTTGTGACCGATATACACATATTTCTTATCATTTACTTTGATTAGTTATGTCATCAAACAATTACACATTAACAAAATAGAGATCATAATGCACAAAAGACAAGAGGCAAGAGATGCAAGAGATTAGGCCAAAGGCCAAGGTAGAACTTACAAGGGGAAAACCCATCAATCCTTTCCCTATAGATCATTCATTAACATGAGAAATCCAAGGCACATCTAGAAGATCCAATTTCCAAGTCACCCCTCTAGCAAATTTGAACATGAAGTTTGGCATGCGATAGTCCTTTGTTAAAAGAATGTCACTTTGTATGTCTTGGAATCAACCTCAGAAGCTTGCATCATTATAAATACAATCATCATGGAAGCTCGTATCAATACCACAAAGAATTCACATTATCATTCCAGTAAATTCACATTATTATCTTAGGAAACTTGCATCATCATTACATGAATTTCCTTTCTGAAATTTGTGTCATCATATACCTTTAAAGCTTTGCTCTCAAACCTCAAGAAACTCGAATGTCACATCATTTTTTTTTCTTCAGAGAAACTCAAATATTTTCTAAAGAAATCTATGCCACAAAACCAAACCAAACTGCCACAGAAGACCACCAAATTGTTGCCAAATGATGGAGGATAGGTGTCAATATAGAGTTGTTTCCACATGCGAAAAAACACGACTCTTGGGAAAGACGACATGTCATCCTGGAGGGACAACTTGGCAACTTAGAGGGACAAATCACAATTAAAAAAATTCAAAATTTTCTTCTTTTCATAGGGTCACGAAGAACATGCCCATGAAATTTTCTTTTGACCAAAAATAAAGCATGAAGAACAACTTGATAATAAATAATAATAATAATATTTTTTCTTCTTTTTGTTTTTACATAAAATATAGATTGACATAAGTACAATGAAAATTATGATGACCGAACTTAGTTACAATTACAACACCCCCTCTTAAGTAGGGAGGTATTCATAATGACTTAACATGGCATTCTCAAGTTGACAACTTCTATAAGTAATGGTCCAGATTAATAAGAACCAATGATGATTTACATCATGATAGCCAACGTTGTCAAAATAGTAAGGCCTTGACAAGTACACTCTATCTCTCCACTAGATCAGAGCACAATGTTGGGAGGCTTGAATTTGGACACCACCGCCTCTCTGAGGCACATACCCCATCTAGGTGTTCACCAAGGTATATCCTCACATGACCATTTCCTAATCCATTGTCACAGTACTTGACACAAGGAAATGTCAGTCCTCATGACTATTCTTATCTTAGATCAATGTACTTGACTTACGACAATTAGTCCTGGTCACATTCCAGATCTTCAAAGAATATTGGTACTTGATGCTTATCCAATTGACCATTCTCCCTACTAGTTTTCATGCACTAGGCTTACGATTATTAGTCTTGGCCATAGTACATCACACACGGAGAACACGATGTCCACCTTCACTCTCTCTCAACTAGAGAGGAGATATCCACAAGCCCAAGCTTGTCTCACAAATACTCATTCTTCCTATTACGAAGGGAATTTATCAACCCATATGCTATCTGTTCATCACTAGAGGTACATTGTAGCTTCATGACTCTTATTTGCATCATACTCTCAAATCATAAAGCAGTTCATCTTTCTTGGTTGTATGACAATCATCATGCAACTTTATGTTGAGAAATCCATTAGGGCAACATATTAGGGTTTTTTATTAATTTGATTTCTCTTTTACTTGACAATTTCTTGTTATTAGCAATTACTTCTTCTTCTTTGTTATTAAATATTCATCATCAAGAAAAAGGATTTTGGATTGTGGAAGGTGAAGGAAGGAAAACGTGCATCATTAGGGTTTGTAGCAGGATTTCAGGGTTGGGTACCATGGAGGGGCTTCAAGGGGGGAGTTCTACTCCCTCCTACAGTCATGTAGTCTCCAATCGTTTCAAGAAGTCCATGGAAGGGGAAACAGGATGTACAGAAAGAGGAAAACAAGAAAACAACAGAGGACAGAAGATGGCAGAAACACAGGAGGAAGTCAAAAAGAGAGACCTGTAGAAGCAAACAGTCAGAAAGTGGACCCCAGAAGTAGGACAGGACCTTGTAGACCAATAACTTCCATCACACCCCGAGTGGTGTTAAGTGACCCAACGCTATAGGCACACAGGGACCACATGGAAAGCTATGCAGTGATATGCAAATTCATGGGGGTCTGGCCAACGGAGAAGGCCCTACACACATGGATAAAGAACCATTGGAAACCCAAGGGAGATATTGATCTGCACCTTGGATCAAAGGGTTTCTTCACGGTTGTGTTTGCAAACATAGAGGACAAGGACATAATGTTTGAAGGAGGTCCTTACTTCTATGCGACTGCAGGTCTATATATGCATCCTTGGGTGATGAACTTCATCCCAGAGCGTGAGACTTTTACTTTGGTGCCAATATGGATAAGATTTTATTCCCTTCCTCTAGATTACTGGAAGCTAGAATCATTAAAAGCTATATGTAATAAACTAGGGCATTTCATAAAAATATCAGAGGCCACACTACGCGAAAAATATACCTCCTTTGCCAGAATATGTGTGGAAATGGACCTCTCGGGGGCTTTTCTAGATGAAATAATACTAGAGGTTTATGATGAAGATTGGGTGCAAGCGGTGGATTACGAGCATATACCTTTTAGATGTCACAAATTCCATGAACACGAGCACCTCTTCAAAGACTTCCTGGTTAATAAAATGGAGAGCAGCACCAGAGCAACCTCAGGTAAAGAGACTGATAGCTTTACTAAAGTGGTAGGTAAAGGAAAAGGGGGGAGAAAGAACCAAAAAGAAACCTATGAGGAAAAGAAACCTAGTCATAATAGGTTCAATATATTAGAAGAAGACGAGGAGGTCAAGAGAGAGAAGTAAGCAGTAAAGGAAAAGGATGAAAGCATAGAGAATAGTCTTGACAAGAGCCAACAAAGGGAAGATCAGCCCAACACGATGGAACTTTATAGGGACCAAGAGATGACCTCAAGTGAAGTGGGATTAGAGGAGCAAGAGCTGCAGGACATACTGGAAAGGGAGCATCTAGATCTAGAAAAATTTCTGGAGGAAGGAACTACCAAAGGTGTGGATTCACTACCTCAAGAGGAATTTAATAGAGTACAACAAATCTTCCTCTTGAGAACTTAGGAAAAGGGTTTGGGAGTAAAAAGGAATCATGATAGTCAGGATAAGGGAGGGATAAAAGCTATGGAGGCAATAGAGGGACACACTCCCAAGAACCCATGAAGGAAAAGAGGAAGAAAAAGACAAAATGAGTTGCTAATAGAATGTGGTAAACTCATGATCAACTCAGGTAAGATGAAAGAACTAACTAGTTACTCATTTGAAAATCTTCTTAATGAAGTTTACAACATGGAATATTAGGGGTCTAGGAAGTAAAAGGAAAAAATGAAATCTCAGTAATAGAATGAAGGAGGAAAGACTAGATTTGGTATTTATATAGGAAACACAATGTTCTGTAGACAAAATAAGATAAATTCATAGTAAGTGGCTTATTAAGTATGAATATCTAGAAGTTAAAGTAGACAACATAGCCGGAGGAATTCTTACACTGTGGAACCCTCAGAAACTTGGAATCCTAGATGCTAAAGCATCCAGGAACTACCTATCAGTGGTCATCCAACCTTTGGGGGACAAGGAAGTTTATTTGATCACAAATGTCTATGGTCCGCAAAAGCTTGAGGTTAAATTCAGGCTTCTAACCTCTTTGGGGGAGCATACAAAAAGACATATGGGCATCCCATGATTTCTAGGAGGGGATGTTAATATGATCAAATCTCTCTCGGGAAAAAAAGGTGGGACTAGATCTCTAGGCAAAGATTTCATAGCTTTTCAGAACTTCATTACAAACATGAGGCTAGTAGATACAAAAACCTGCAATGGTAGCTTTTCAGAACAATAAAAGGGGGGGGCTACTCAAGTGGCCTCTAAGCTGGATAGATTCATTATCTCTGAGGACCTTATCCTCTTAGGCCTTGACATGGATGCTACGATTCTCCCTTTTGGAGGTTCAGACTACTGGCCCATTCAATTAGAAGCGTTCTTTATAGGAATGCAAAGAAATAGACCTTTCAGATTTGAAAACATTTGGCTTACCCATCCGGACTTCTACAACAATATTAAAAAATGGTGGAAAGAAGATTTGAATGTTCAGGGTACTAAAATGTTCCTACTATAGTGAAGGCTGAAACATATCAAACTCGGGCTGAAAGATTGGAATAAGAATGAGTTTGGCAATATCTTAGAAGCAAAAAAAGTAGTTGAGGGTAAGCTACAGGAAATTAACCTGAAACTCATCTCTAAGGGATTCGCCGAGGAGGGTAAGAAGCATGCTAATTCGCTTCAATAGGACTGGGAAGGCTTATGTAAGCAAGAGGAAATCTTCTAGAAACAGAAATCGAGAGTCCAATGGTTAAAGGAAGGAGATAGGAACACTAGGTTTTTTCACAAGTCCACTATGGATCATCGGTCTCATAACAGGATTCTAAAACTGAAAGACACACAAAGTATACAACTCAATACCCACAAAGAAATAGAATCTTCTCTGGTTCAACATTTCCAAGGCATAGTAGAGGAGATCCTCATTGACAAATAACATTTCATCAAGGACTTCACAAAACACATTCCTAGGATTGTGACAAAAGAAGCTAATTTTAATCTTAACATGCCAGTGAATGAACATGAGGTCAGCGAAGTCATCAAAGACATGCAGAATGGGAAAGCTCCTAGCCCAGATGGTTTCAATGTTGATTTATTCAAAGCATGCTGGAACATAGTCAAGCAAGATATTTTGGAGGTGGTAGAGGATTCAAGAAAAACAAAATTGTTTTGAAGGTGCTCGACACCACTTTCATAGCCTTAATCCCAAAGCAGGAAAGTGCTATGACACCAGATAGATTCAGACCCATAGCATTATGCAATGTGGTGTACAAAATTATTTCCAAAATAATTGAAAATAGGTTTAAGCCCCTTCTTCCAACTTTAGTGTCTGAGGAGCAAACTGGTTATGTGGAAGGTAGACAAATCCTAAACAATATCATTCAAGCTCACAAAGTGATCCACTCTTTAAAAATAAATAAGAAGACATGCATGATCATGCAACTTGATCTTGAAAAGGCTTATGACAAGCTTAGTTGGGCATACATCAAGGAAGTTCTAAAGGCATATGGCTTTGACCATAATTGGATAAGATGGGTAATGGCCCTAGTTACCACCTCAAGCTTTGCAATACTACTAAATGGCTCACCCTAAAAAACCTTCAAGCCTACAAGAGGTCTTAGACAAGGAGATCAACTCTCACCCTTCCTATTTATTCTCATGATGGAAGGGTCGGGAAATGCAATCAAAGCTGCCAAAGCAGAAGGCAAGCAAAATTTAGGGGCTCAAACTCACCATGAATGGGGATGCTTTGACCCATCAACAATTTGTGGATGACACCATGTTGCAAGGTACACCTATGGTCAAGGAAGCGATTGCTTTCAAACAAATTTTGAAAGACTTTGCTATGGCCGCAGGTACTGAGGTAAGCCTTACCAAATCAAAGATTTTCTTTTTTAATACTGATATTGCTATACAGAGAAACCTCACCAGAATTCTAGGTTTTCAAAGAGAAATTATACCATCCAAATATTTGGGAGTTCCTCTAACAGACAAACCTCTAAGCAAGATAGTTTGGGAGCCTGTTATTAATAGACTTCAGGACATAATTCGGAAATGGAGAAACGGATCTTTGAATTTGGCAGGAAGACTAGTGCTTACCAAATCCATCCTACAAAGTGTTCCTATTTTCATGTTATCAGCACTCCCATCTCCTAAAGAAGCTATGAAATGCATTAGAAATATTCAAAGAGATTTTCTTTGGGGAAAAGGAGAAGAGAAAAAGAAATGGGCCCTAGTAGCCTGGGAAAAGATATGTAAGCCTAAGGCACATGGAGGTTTGGGACTTGATGACCCTAAAATCCCAAAAAAAGTTTTGGGGGCAAAACTATGGTGGAGATGGTTAAAGGAATCAGATGTGCCTTAGGCCAAGGTTTGGAAACAGAAGTATGCAAACAATTGGCAAGAAAGGGACCACATCAAAATTCCTGGAATCATCAAAGGATCCCACATCTAGAACAAATCTTGGGAGAACAGAGCTATTGTTCAAAAACACAATTTTTGGGAAATTAGAGATGAAAGCCTTGCATGGTTTTGAGAAGATAATTGGCAACAAGAACCAAAAATACTTAGAGAAGATTTTGACAATCTCAAGAAGGACACAGAGGAAAAAGGGTTACATAGTGTAAATGACTTCTGGGAGCAGGAAAAAAAGAAGGAAAATTGAGAGTATGGAGGAATCTGATTAACAATGAGGACTCTCCATTGAAGACCTAGGCAGAAGCTCTTACAACTATCTTGGAAAAGAAAAAGATTCTAATCTCAACATATTCAGACCAACTGAGATGGGGCAAAAACAATGAAGGGAACTTTAACCTTAAAGAGGCCAAGCGTATAGCCCTTGGACTGGAATTTACAAACCCTGATACGGTTTGGAAGGACCTATTGAAGAATCAAATTTGGATGAAAATCAAATTGTTCATGTGGTTGGTGCAACATAAAAAGATTCTAACTTGGGAAAACCTGCGGAAGAGAGGGGTTATTGGTCCTTCAAGATGTCAGCTTTGTTATTTACAAGAGGAAACTACGGAACACCTTCTTAATCTGTGCCCATTCACCTCCACTCTGTGGAATTGGGTAGCTTCTATCTTTAGACATTCTAACAGGGGCAATGGCAACATCAAAAGCACTCTAAGAAATTGGAGGAGTAATTTCTCTACAAATGAAATAATCAGCAAATATTGGGAATTGGTTCCTGGCTTTCTAATTTGGGATGTATGGAAAGAGCGCAACAATATAATCTTCAAGAGCAGGAGTGGTTCTACACAGAGTATTATGGATTAGATCACAAGACAACTCAAACAGACTTTAGGAAGCCTTATAAAAACCCCCCTGAGAACCAACCTCATGAACATGACAGGAAGATTCAGCTTCAATTGGGCCTTTAGGGGCTCTTCCCCCAGGAAATAACCAAGAATGTAAGTCACATATCAGCTTATAAGGATCTTTGGCAACCCCACCCCACCCCCCCCCCCCTCCCCCCTTCCCCCCGGGGTTTATGAAATGCAATATAGATGGGGCCTCAAAAGGAAACCCTAGCATTGTTGGGCATGGAGGAGTAATAAGAGATGGAAAGGGTTTAATAAAAGCTATCTTTCATAGTCATCTGGGTAAGGCCATTGATAATATGGCAGAGCTCATGGCCTTGGAGCAATGCCTAAAAATCCTAAAGGACTCAAACTTACATAACACCATTATTGAAGCTAATTCTGAACTGATAATCAACTCAACCAAGAAAATTTGCAATGGAACAGGTCTAGACAAAGTTTCGAAACCCTAGATATTACTGCAAGTATATCAACTTATTCAATCCCACTTGCGCACCATGAGAACCCTTAGTTTCACTCATGTGCGAAGAACTGTCAATAGGTTAGTGGACATTATGGCTAATGAAGGCATTCTATGCACCAAAAATAACAGAATATAAGAATGGTCAGAGGTTCCTCAAGGTCGATTGAGGGATGAGAGCCACAAACAAGAAACATTAGACAGGGAGAGTTGCCTTAACAGAGGAAATAATCAAGATGATGTATAAACAAAGTGTTCAAAAGCAGGAGGTCAAGAGTAAATCTAGGGGTCTACTCTGGTTATCGGGTCGGAAATGGATACGGTATTCTTTAGTTATAATTTTCTCGGGTGGGAAACTTATTACAAAACAAGTTTGAAGGAAAACATTAATGGGTGCCTTCTTGTTAGGCGCCAAGATCCTCTTTAAAGAGTGGGCAGGTCAGAGTAATCGCAGAAATACAATGCATTTTGCGAGGTAAGCTGCACGTAGGTTAAACTTCCTATCGGACCCGAAAGGTGACTATGAATGGTCTCTATATGGGCTTCAAATCCGCAGTTAGTGTTAACTTCCATGCTAATCACGAGCTTTGTGAGGATTCGCCCGCATCTAGTGGATTTCGGGCTGTGGAATAGCCCGAGAGTTATCTCCTAGAGTGGACCCGATACGAGTTTAGAGAAGGTTTTGAAATGATTTAAGGTCCATTTAGTTGGTTAATCAATGGGCTAGTTGAGCTCTCGATATCACCTGTCAACCGTTAGATCTGTGAAAACAAATCGTACGGTCGTCAGTGGTTGGTAAAGTGTCGTGAGCCCTAGGCTTGGTTTTTGAAACTTTGGCTCGGCTTCTTAGATTGGGTGGGGCCTGTTTTTCTTGTGGGCCTCAGTGTAGTGGATTGTAACATATATTTGTAACATTTTTAGTCAGTAATATAGAAGGAAATACTCTTGCTTAAGCAAACAAAAAATATTCATCATTAAGACAATTTCCAAAACTATGAAGATCATAAAGACATCAAGAGAACACAAGATGTAAGTACTCATCCAGGGCAAAAACCAGTTAAACTCTTCCTCTAGTAGATTAGAATCAAGATGAGACAATCCAACACCCTTTTGACCTAGACAAAGACCTCCTCCAATCACCAAGCCAACCCTTCCTTCCGTTGAAAAAATCAACCAAAGTCACCAAGTGTTAGTTCCTCAAATACTGCTTCAATCTAGAACCTCAACCCCCCAACAACATAATTTCAGACCTGTAGTTACTGCAGAAATTTCAGTCCCTAGAGCTTGCCTAGAAACCCAAAAAATATCATACGAGTGAGATAGAGAGATGTTCCAAACTTCGATTTTTCTTTCTCCTTGGATTAGATCTTCTTCTCCTTGAATTCATTCATCTTCTTGTCTCTTTTTCTTGTAGATCAAACTTGTGTGAGTGCTCCTCCAAATGAGTCAAATTGTCTCTATTTATACAACTTATACAAGGTTGAATTCCCTTCAAATCGACCAACTTCTCTAGGACAGAGGCAACTTGGTGACGAGGGGAAAACTGACTGTTTTTTACTCAAAATAAATTTCTTTACATGATACAAAAGCCCAAGAAGGGTCTAATAAATGTGACAATGACTCTCATGGCTCAAGACAAAACTTATAAGCCTTCAATGGAGGCTATGACCTAGAAAATAAATAAAAGATCATGAAACCCATGCTTTAAAAATAATTTTTCTTTTTCTTTCTTTTGACAAATAAATTACATCATGACTCAAATACAATTATGAAGACCGACACTAGTTACATTCTTCAACACTTTGATCAATATCATAATCGAATCCAACATGTCATCAAGTAGTTCATCAAACACCTTATGGGGCCAAACTTGTTTACAAGCTTTCACATCTTCTTCCTTCACATTGTGAGAAAAATTTTCTTCATGCTATGTCAACTTCTGCTTCCAGCTCCATCTGAAGTTAATATTTCTTCATGATTCCTTCCTTTTCAAAGTTCAATGTTTTCCTTAATCATGAGGCTTCTTCAAAATTAGGAGTAAATCTTCTAACTGAGGAAATCATCTTCACTTGATCCTCTCCCTCTTACTGAGAGAACCTTCAAACTATCTCTTTTTTCAATCTTCCATCTTCATGCTTTGCTATGTGCTTTCCATTCTTTCACATGTTGTAAAGTCTTGAATAGTTCTCATTATTAGCCTACAAACTTTATTAAGAGGCTATAAAGAAACAAATATAAATAAGCAAAGCACAAAGACAATAGAAATAGTAGTAATCAAGAAGAGTACTTATCTTTTGAGGAAGGTCAACTCCCTCTCAATCTTGGACCTTCTCACCAACTTGTCCTTACATCAACATGATGTCATTTATGTCATTATCAAGAGCTAGGGTTTCTACTAATAGCGGAAATGATTAGTCCTAGGGTTTATCTTATTGTACGTTAGCTAGGGTTTACAAAACCCTAGATCCTTTTTAAAAACTACCATAACTCAGATTTGCAAATTCTCCTATAGATTCCTAGAAAAATTATCTAACAAGCCTTTTATATGGAGTTCATTTCATTTCTTAATCACAAAAACCTAGCCTTCATATGCAAGGAACATAATCGAATGCTAACATATCAATGGTCTCTAATATATCTACATATCCCTTTTACTACCTTTTAAGAAAGCATAAGATTGTTAGCTTTATTCTCCATGTATATTTTCATCATGATCTAGCTTAGCATTATACATAGCATATAGATCATTGGTTACAAATAAAAAAATATATGTACCTCTTTCAATCTTATCTTAACCATCCTTGCAAAGATCTAGTCCTTTTGACTTTTCTTCAGTTGTAATGTGCCATCTTCCTTTACCATAGATACCTCAAATCTTCAATCATCAAACTAGGATGTTAACCATAAAATTTCTTGGGGTTGCTAACAATGTCCTTCTAACCACAATCGTTCCTACAAGGAGCTATAACACTAAATCTTTAAGCTTGGAATTATACTGATAACTTGACTCCTTTAGAAGATACAATTCTTATGATAAGATGTAGACTTTCGTAATTCAGTCCTTATCCATAGATTCTTCACAAAGTCTTGGTCTTTCATTTATAAAGAAGATTCATACACTTTTGGTCCCTTCCACGTTCTACAAAAAGTTAGGTCATTTTTGCACAAACTATAGAGGAACATGATTTTTCCAAGAGATATAATGTCTTTGATGTATATGCCCTGGAGATATACCTCACATTGTTCCATGCCTTAGAGATGTTGCTTCAGATTTGACTATCAGTCTTTAGCTTTAGACTTCATACTTTTTAGTCTCAAACCTTTACCTTTGATTAATCTCTCAATTTTTTCTTGAGCAAGTAGCCTCATTTTCTATGTGTTGATGGGATCCAATTGAGAGATGCAAGTGCACATAAGTAAAGTAATATTTCTCCATAAGCAAATGGATGCTCTTCCATATGATTCCAAACAAAATAAATTTTGCTTCTATAGTGGTTTATCAAGAAATTCTAATGCCTTCCTTTGATTTGTCATGCTCATACTAGTTCATTTTCTTTAAGTTCGAATGTCATTTGGATAGAGGTCAGGCTCGATATGGTTTAAATTTTTACATACTTCAGACTTGGATACCTTTGAATCATAAGGAAATATGATACACTATAGTCCACAATGCCTTCAGAGACTTTGCATATAGCGCCACAGGAGATTTGTATAATCCTCAGGGAATGTCAAGTGTAAGCTTCGGCCTCCTAATCCACTTGAGCGAGGGTTTGAAAATATCAATTATAGCTTATGTTTTTCATCCTTCAATACCTTTTGCTTTGTTATTCTTCTTCACCTTGGATATAAAATGAAGTACTCTAGATTAAGTGTTATGAACCTTAGAGAAGTGCCACAGTAAGCTTGGATGCTATAGTTTAGATTTTCCTTCTTTTCTTGCTTTGAGTGATGATACACAATACTTCGTAAATTGTGGAGCTGATAGCTTGTGTGCTTGCATCATCATGGTAGAAAATGTCTCTAAAATTCGTATCATTATGTACAATGAATTATGTCATAGATATGTTACAGGAACCTTGCATCATGTAGAAGAATATACCACAAAGATTCATATCATAGAGAGGAAGCTATGTCACAAAGTTTAGATCATCATATAGTTTTGTTCCTTTTGTTTCCTAGACTCTAGGTGTTTTTTCAATCTTCCTTCGCTCTAATACCATGTTGAAATTTGGATACAATGTAGAATTTCTTATCATGGTAATTACTTGTGATTGATATACATATTTTTTTAGCATTTACTTTGATTAGTTATGTTATCAAGCAATTACACATTAACAAAAATAGAGATCATAATGCATAAAATACAAGAGACAAGAGACACAAGAGATTAGGCTAGGGGCCAGAGAAAAACCCACAAGGGGGAAACCTGTTAATCATTTCCTTGTAGATCATTCATCAACAAGAGAAATCCAAGTCACATTTAGAAGATCCAATTTCCAAGTCAACCCTCCACCAAATTGGAACATGAAGTTTGGCATACAATTGTCCATTGTTCACAGAATGTTACTTTGTCTGTCTTCAAATCAGCCTCAGAAGCTCGCATCATTACAAAGATAATCATTATGGAAGCTCGTATTAATACCACAGAGAATTCACATTATCATTACAGGACATTCACATTATTATCTCAGGAAACTCGCATCATCATTATAGGAATTTCTTTTATGAAATTCGTGTCAGTGTATACCTCTTAAAACTTCGCTCTCAAACCTCAGGAAACTTAGATGTCACATCACTATTTTTTCCACAAAGAAACTCAAATATTTTCCTTAAGAAGCTATGCCATAGACTTGAACCAAACTTCGAGACAAGACCATCAAATTGTTTCCAAATGATGGAGGATAGGTGTTGTTATATCTATTTCTTGAAGGCAGTTTTTGGTTAAGAAATTATGCCAAGAAATCAACTCAACCTACTCTATGCTCAAGCTAGCCCTTGAACCAGAGGGGGCTCCCTCAGATGTTACGAGGCTAATTGACTATTCATGGAAATGAAGAATAGAATTTTAAGCACAATGACCAAATTTTAGGGGTTTGTTGCGTGGTTATTGCTTAGGGTTTCAAAATCCCTACTTAAACAAATAAATCCCTCTCTTTAGAGAGCCCAATCAAGGTGCCAATATCCAACCATGACAAATTAATGACAACTTTAAAGGTGTAGGTAGAAGACTCAAGGAGATATTAAACAATTCATATACTCATATTGAATATATAATTATCCAATAAGGACATAAAGTGTGTAGAAGTATCTTCTACAACTAAAACATATCATACATTTCTGTTATGTAGAAAGCAACAATATAAAGGTGCAAAGGGACCAATATTGATAGTCTGTCTATTTAGTCATCTTAGTTATTAACATAACTTTGCAAGGGAATTAGAGGAGGTTAATACTTAGCCTAGCCTCTCCTAATGATCTGCAAAACTTCAAATTACACAATCAAAGTGATAATCTTTTTTCACAATGTATGCAACAAAAAGTGATAATCAAATTACACGCATTGAGGCTAAAAATAGTGTACATAAGGAAATTTGTAAATAACCTTTTATCCATAATAAAGCGATTTATAGAACTAGATTCCTCATTTTCATAGCCTTGCTGAGATCTATATTCTAGGGATTCAAAACTCTCATGCTTAAAATTATATTTTTCATCACTATAACCATATATAAACTAGGAATTAATTATCTTTGGTATTAAACTAGATAAATAGGGACATTGATGATGATCATAAATGTTACTTATCTAGCATTAAAAGGATAACACAAAATTTTTAGCTAATCCCAATCAACAAACTATTACTGGAGTCATCTTATTAGATTCTTGGAGAGAAATTCAAGACCAAATTGCTGATATCTAATTCGTTTCCTTCTTAACCTTGAACAAACCATTGAAAGCATTTTCTTGTGTAATACCTCAAAACTTGACCAAGTAAAATATAATTATAGAATGGCATATTTAACCATCATAATGTCCTTGATTGGTGGCATGATATGACAATATAAAATTGTAATGACACCTTAACAATTTATAGCTTGAGATGTATTTTGTATTGTAGTGGCATGTGTGGTGCAATAACACTATACTTGTGGAAATAAGAATTAGATCACTTATTGTTTGATTATTATGTACTTTTATTTCTTGTTATGATAAACTTTGGTTCAATTAAGAACCATATTGGTAATTGTGAGATGATGGGTCTAGCTTGAACCCTATACTCATAAGAGTTGTAAAATAAATAGGAATGGCCCTTAAGTCAATAGATTGCACTTTGTGGGGGAGTGACTTCATGTTGTTTTGTCACTCTTTGTTGTGCTAGTGTATGTGTATGTAGACCTCAAACTAAGTTATGACCATAGACGTTAGAGATATTGTGTTAAGTATAGGACCCTAGATCTTTATTCCTAAAGGGGGGAGAATGTGAAACATTCAAATTCATGACAAAAAGATTATTGATAAACAAAGAGACGTATAAATGACGATTTAATTAAATTATGAAGAGGTGGAAATTCCAAGAGGCTTAATCTCAGGCCTATAAATGCCTAGTTAAGTTTGGCTATGGAAGTGGTTGATCATGCTAGAATATGAGTAGGCTTTAATTATGCTAGAGAGTTGATAAGTTGAAAGTAATGGCAAGTTGCTAATTTTTCCCTAGCGCAAGAGGGCCTTTTTGTTTTTAGCATGATTATAGTTGGATTAAAAGGTGAATCTACCAAAAGTTTGGTAATTTAGGTAAGGAAGCATATGATCCTAAGGAAGAAGTTGTTTCTTTAAATCTTATTGCTTTCCCAAAATGGCATTGAACTATTGTTTATTGTTTGGACTAATAGTTGTTGAACTAGGGTATGAATATACATGTGGGGTTTAGTGTACTATTGGGGCATTTCACATGGTTGTCCTTGGATATTGAGGAGTACCATCAATTGAGACAAGTGATTGTGTAGCACAATTTTTTGAAAAATTATGTCACCATTTGGACCAAAAGGCAACTCAAGAAAGACTTGAGTTATTAGAGCACTCCTAGGTAAGTTTTATTTTCACATGCTCACTTTTCACTATTTGAATTAGTTGATTCTTTAGAAAACTTCTTGATGGAAAATAAAGAAATTGTAGTAACTCCTACTCAACCTTTTCATCATTATGTAGGGGTTGAACACATCTTGAACCCCCTATGCACGTGTTTGGTATTTACAAGTGGTAATCTATAGCTAATTAAGTCAAATGTTCCCTAAATTTGTGCCTATTATGTTGACATAAACATTATATATGTGCATTGGTTAGCATGCTATGTTAGTATTGACTACTTGTAATTCATGATAGTTTACATTAACTAGTAATTGATGTGGACTTGTACATTTGGATAATGTTATTAAACTAAATTAATGACTCACTAATCATAAATATATATCACTTAACATCAAAGTGCTTTATTCTAGTGCATGTGGATCTATTTTAAAATAGACTTATTGATTATAATAAGGAGGAAAATCCTAATAGCATTAACATTATTGTTTATTCATATTCTTTTAATTTTTTTCATGTGTTATTCTAGCCTAACATGTATAATATAAATTTATCATAACAAGAGATTATTATATTTAGGAATACAAATATCTATGAAGTAAGATAGATTGATGCATTACAAAGTAAAAATTTAAATAAAAAAATAGATTTTATGTGCTTAAAATATGGTCCTTATAAACAAAAATAAGGAAAGTAGGATTATTATAATGTTTTTGGTGTAAACCTTTTAGCAAGGAGGGAGTAATATCACACTTACAAAATACTAAGCATTTTTAATATTGATAACCCAAAATTAATGAGACTTTTAAGAAAAATTCTTTGATATTTGAATACTAATAAAAGTTTTTGAGAGTTATAGAATTTCTCTACGATTCAACATTGGCGACCTAAAACATCATGAACTAACATATCAATGATTATATATAAACAAGTGAAATATGAACATTGTTGCTTAGTACCTGCCTCCTATGCAAAAAATAATTATAAGATTACAAAACTTGGATCACAACCAATGTTGTATATAAGAGTATCAGAATGGTTAATGGTTCCTTATCCAATATATGAACCTTATTTATATTCTTAAAAGTTAGTGAAGGTATTTGGAAATGGAAAGTAGGGTTTTACAATGGTAACGAACCCATAATTCCTATATTGAATTGCACAATTAATGTCATTTTATTTTTTGCATTTTTTAGAATGCATACACACCCCTTACATGAAAGGAAAGTATGTATGAGACGTGTGCTTCCTTAAGGGAAAGCATGTGTACCTAGTCAAACTCTCTTTAAAATTGAATTAAGTGTAGTAAACATACTACACTAGATATATCTTAGCCAACACAATCAAAATGGTCAATTGTGACCAAATAATACTATAAGAGTTGTTGATGATCAACTCTATAAGCAATATTATCACTAATTAACCAAAGCAATGTGATGTAGAAGTAGCCTTGAGGTTTTAGAAATCATATCAACCAAAGAGAGTACAGGATCTAGTTTGTTGTTGAGTATTTATTTGTTGTATTTTTTACTCAACCTCATCTCAAGGAGAACTTTGGTTTGCATCACTTATCAATTTAGAGAATTGAGGAAATATAGAAAAATTATAAGTTATATGTAACATGGGATATTTGGAAAGCCATTACTCTTTTTTTTTTAATTAAAATAAACATTGCATGGCAACATTTATGAAATGTTTTTGAATAACTCCTATCTGTAGCCAAAGATGTCATTTTTATCACCAAAGTTGTACTGTTGAAGCTTTTAAATTATGATATTAATTTATGTCTTTTAACATTTTCACTGAGAACAAATATCTATATGAGTTATATACTCACATGTTTGATGACATTTGATAGTTTTTTTTAATTATGCAAAACTTATCAATTTAGAGAATTGAGGGAATACAAAAAGATTGTAAGAGAAATGTGACATGTTATACTTGGAAAGTCAATTTATTTATTTTTAATAAAAGGAAACTTTGTGATGCAACATCTTTTAAAGTTTCCTAAATAACTCCTACCTTTAGCTAAAGATGTCATTTTTGGTCACCAAAGTTGCAATGTTCAAGTTTGTAAATTATAATATTAAATTACGTCTTTTAACAAATATATTTATAACTTACATACTCACATGTTTAAAAAATACCTTTATAACTTATCTACTCACATGTTTGGTGACATTTGGAATATAGAAAGATTGTAAGACATAAAAATCCATTTTCACTCGTGTATAAATTTATTAATAAATTTGCATTATAAATCAGAGTTGTCTTTAAGTGGGACTTTTTGGAGTTTTTGGTGGATTTCTGGCTAGAATCCAACGAAAAAATTTGGTCAAATCTTGATTTGTATTGTTTAAACTGATTTTTTGAGTGCATATATGGATTCAATACCTTGGAAAACCTGTGAGGCACTTCGATTGCATAGAATTCGCCCATCAAATTTGTGATTTCAATGAATCCCTACTAAATTCTACACAAATTAAATAAAAAAATAAACTGGAAAACTTTTAAAAAATTACACTTAAACACAACTCATTATAAATCTGTATAACTATAAAGTTAAATTTAAATTATAAAATGTATTTATGATTGCACTATAATATTTAGTGTTTTTTAAATAAATTTTGATTAAAATTATTAAAATGATATATTTTACTTTAGTTAATTTTATATAATTTAAATGTAAACGAGATTTTTTATAAATATGATCAAACAATTATTAAATATAATATTTAGATACTATTATTTTAAATATAAATTTCCTATAAATATGATTCAACAATTTATTAAAATATAAATAATTTCACATGCATTATTATCTCAATATAAATGTATGAAAAGTGAGGCTAAATAAAAACGCGCAATATTTCTTAGCTAAGAATTTTGGCTTTCGCATAAGAATACAAGTTTATATCGGTCAAAATGGGATGAAGAGTTCACATGACATTTGTAAAGTTTAAAAGTGAAATGCACATTAAAGCCCATGCAAAATTATTTTTGTCAAATAATTGAACTCTGCTTGTGATTTAAAATATGTGTATATACGTCAAAAATATTTGGTGAAAGTTCGAGTAACGCAATTTATGCCCTTGTGATTTAAAATATGTGTATATACGTCAAAAAAATATTTGGTGAAAGTTACAGTAACGCAATTTGCAAAGGCATAAAGCGAAAATACAAATAATGGAAGCTTAGCGGAAGGAATTCAATAATAAGAAGTGGGCGGTCTATAATTGATTGAAGATAGAGTATGCTGTGATCGTAAATCAGTAGCGCTTGCATTGAATTATTCAATTATATTATATTATAATAAAATAGTTGGTACAAATTGTTGTCATTGCATTAATATTAATAATGGAAGTTTAGCACAAGGAATTTAATAATAACAACTGATCGGTCTAGAATTTATTGGAGATAGAATATGATGTCACTGTAAATCAATATTATTTGCATTAAATTATTAAACTATAGTCTAGAATTTATTGGAGATAGAATATGATGTGACTGTAAATCAATATTATTTGCATTAAATTATTAAACTATAGTATATTGTAATTGAGTTGTTTTTAGTGAGATTTTTTTGGAAGTTTTTTCGACGAGTTTTTCTAGTTTAATTTCTCTAAAATCCGGTAGGGAATTTATTGAAATCACCAGCTTGATGGATAAGCCATGCACAATCAAAGTGCCTTAGGGGTTTTGTCAAGGCACTGAATCCATATATACACTCAAAAAACCAGTTTAAATAACACAAATCGAAATTTCACCTCAAATTTTTCCGCTGAATTCTGGCACCGGAAAGTCCAAAAATTCACACTAAAGGCAACTCCCATTGTAATAAAACGATTGGTACACATTAGTATCATTGTAGGACAAGTGTCAATATTGTATGTTTTTCTTCAAATTTATATTTTATATTTATTTTTCATTTCTGACAATTTATAAATAAACTCAATAAAAATAGTCAAATCATTAATTTTAACCAATCAAAAAATAAGATTTTCGGATTTCATTTTTTTTTATTTTTTTTAGAAAATTCATTTTAATACAATAATTTCTAATTAACTTTATGAAACTTTAGAATTTCTTTTGAAAACCCAAAAAATCTAAAAGATTTGACCAAAAACAACTACAATATAAAACTCCCTGTTGGCAGTTCATTAAATCCAATTGAAATAACATATTACAATGAGTTCCTATATAGATAAAGTCCAAAAACAATTGCAATATAAAACTTCCTATTGGCAGTTCCTTGCATCAAATTGTTGGGTTTTGTAAACATGCATCCTTTCAATAAAGTCTTAGAAATAAAATCCAATTGAAATAACATATTACAATGAGTTCCTATATAAATAAAGTCCAAGTCCAATTAAAATAACATATTACAATGAGTTCCTATATAAATAAAGTCCAAAAACAATTGCAATACAAAACTCCCTATTGGCAGTTCCTTGCATCAAATTGTTGGGTTTTGTAAACATGCATCCTTTCAAAAACAATTGCAATATAGAACTCCCTATTGGCAGTTCCTTGCATCAAATTGTTGGGTTTTGTAAACATGCATCCTTTCAACATAACAGTGAAGTCTTAGAAATAACATATTACAACGAGTTCCTATATAAATAAAGCCCAGTGAATGGTGCACATTGGCGCACATAGTCATAAAGGTCCAAATAATTACATACAAATATACTCACTTGCATCTTGTTTATGGACCATAAGCTTTGACCAAAAAACAATTGCAATATAAAACTTGCTATTGGCAATTCCTTGCACCAAATTATTAAGTTTTTGTAACCATGCATCCTTTCAAAATAATAATGAAGTATTAGAAATAAAAATCCAATTGGAATAACATATTACAATGATTTCCTATATAAATAAAGTCCAATGAATGGAGCACGTAGTCATAGAGGTCCAAATAATTACATAAATTATACTCAGTTGCATCTTGTTTGGACCATTGGAACCTACCATGGTATCTCTTGACCATCCCAAGCTAAGAATTTTCCGTTGTCACATTTTTTGGCACAATTGATAATACTAAGCAACTTTTGTACAGAGAACTCTTTTGTAAACAATTTGTTCGGAATAATATTATGTTGGAATGGCTTTGAAAGATCAGTGTCCACTGTCCCAGGGTGTAGTAATAAGCAAATGATTGGGTCCTTCCGTCGCTCAAATTCCAAAGATATATTCTTTGTCACTTCACATTTGTTAACAAAATTAGTATTTCTTCTTAAAAAATGACTCAAAGAAAACATTAGAAGGCATTAACAATGGAAGGTAACTCGCTTTCAAACTACAATGAAATTAAAAATGAAGGAAAACGCTCAATTACATTTTTAAATGGATTCAAAATGTTTGATATAAATATACAACTTTAATAAAGTTAAAATCTATATCATTCATACCATTGTTTGTGAATGTGTAAAATTTAAAATTAAGTTATCTCATACATATATCTAACCATTATTGTTGCTAATTTGGGTCAATTCAAGAATGAGCTAGTGTAGGATGCATAATTGGTCCAGCCAAAATATGAAGCAATAATATCCACCAAGGAATTTTGTCAAATGCAATTAGAACTCAAGTTATATTATGTATGGTGTATAAAAAAATTGTAGTGTGTCATAGAGAGGTGAGAACCAAGTAAATTCAAGGAATGTAGACCAATAAAAAAGAGTGATAAGACTTCTTAGCTATGGGAAGGATCAGAATTGGATTTAGGGAGATGGTCTAGCAAACTACAAGTTGATGGACATAAGCTAGTACGCTGAGACATCTATAAATTGCAATTTTAATTTGTTAATGGAAAATTGGTAATTTTTTTATTACAGTAATGCATGATAAATCTTAGAAAATGTTGTAGCTCAACTAGATAGTTATGTAATACAAAAGCTAATAGTTTAAATTTGGCCTAGATGTCCAAAAGGTGGGGATGCGTGTCCATATTCCTTATAAAATTAGTAATCCTATAACTATCCTTAACTACTCGATGTTAATATTGACGTACAAATCAATTGAGCAATAACATTATCATACAAAACATAATGAAACTTTAAACAAAAAAATAAAAATGATAATATGTCGACCCATAGTAGGCATCCTCTTTAATGTCATTCGGTGGAACTATTCAAAACTTGGCCCTTTGTTGATCCTTTCCAAAAATGGCAACAAAGAATAACTCACTTTTGCCTCCTATTAGATTCATAGATTGATCACCTTGTTCGCGCCACCCCCCCCTCCCACTACCTTTGGCTTGTTGATTGACCACAATGTAGGTCATTGAAACTAGAAACCTCTAGTGGGGTGGGGGGAATGCACAAACTTCTAGGATAAAAGAAGATAAGAAAAAATTCTCTCTAAGTTGTTGGACAATGCTTATCTTCATGCTAAGCCCTAGAAGTTGCCATTTTTGTGTACTCATAAAAGCATCAACACCCTTTTCCCAGTGGCAAAGCTCTCGTATATGTTTTATAAATTCCATTGTGAAAATATTTCTATCTTTGTTTTCTTGCTTGAGCTAGCTAATGAATCACCCTTTCAACAAATTCCATCTAATTTCCCTATTGCAAAGTTGGCATTGTTTGGATGGCTAGTGGCTTAGGAAAGATATCTACAAGTGTGTTGACATTGATGTCAGCAGTCGTGTTGGGAGATCTGTTGGGCAATTGGTATTGTCTAACTGTTGGCAGGAGTGTTGGCATTGATGTCAACCAGACTAGCATGGATGCTTGTTGCAGTTGATGTTGGCTTTGATGCTCCCTAGCCTAGATGTGATGGTAATTATGCTAGAATTGATATACTTGATGTGTTGAACTTAGGAGGAATCCCATGGTCGCTGCATTGCCCTGTAGAGAATCATCATAGTAGCAGGCTTATTGAAAAACCATAAAATGATAACTATGGTGATTGGTAGTCCGAGTTTAGGAGGAATCCTATGGTAGCTGTAGTCTTATGGTAGAGAATCATCACAGTAGCAGGGTTATTGAAAAGCCATAAAATGATGACTATGGTGATTGGGAGTCTAGGAGGAACCCCATGGTTGCTGCAATGCTTTGTAGAGAATCATCATAGTAGTAGGCTTATTGGAAAAGCCATAAAATAATGACTATGGTGGTTGGGAGTTCAGGATTCCACGAGCAAAGAATGACAGAGAGTTTACAGCCGTGTTATAGTTAGCAGATGGGATCAAAGTCTACATCGGACTATGTTGCACGAAACTTCTAGGAATCCAATGTTTCGGGACGTACCCATACTCGAAACTTCGAAACTCGACCGAGACTCAACCATCATGTAATCATCTATGAGAGTTAATGTAGACCTGGTTTTCCTTCTAAATTGTCATCTATGGGTCTTATTCCCTTTTTACTTGCAAGATAATGTGTTATTCACTTATATATCTATATATATATATATATATATATGACATTTCAGTCGGCGTTTTGATTGACGTTTCCATTTTTGGGAGGTGACGTTTATGTTGGACACCTAATCCTAAAGGGTTAGAGTGGAAGCCGAATGGACAAAGCAGTCCAAGAGACCTTGGGATGTGAATCCCAACGGTCACCATATTGTACTATAAATGTATATCAAATTGTTAATAAAATTGTACTGCATGCTTTATCTTTCTATCTGTTGTAGCTCACCATGTGTGTTTGACATGGTATCAGAGCAGGCATATTCCTGCCCTGCATAATTTCTTTGAACCATTTGTTTTATGGTCTTTATGTGCAGATTATTTCTGCCATCACTTATGAATATTTACTCAGCCAAATTCTAGCGGCAACCTCTGTCATTTCTCCAGCCCTATTTTTAGCAATCCTAAAATTAGTTGTAACTCCTTGTATGCACCCTCTGAGCTCCCTGGGCTATGCATAATTGACCTCTTTGCGCTCTTTGGTCTCTCTGCCTGAAATCGGTGTAGGTTTGTCAGATATGTGTCAGTCTCCATCTGGCCATTTCTTCCATTATTTGTCATGCTTTTAACCTGCTTTAGACATTCCTGGACTGACTGTAACGCTTTGTGCTCCAAAGCCTTTGCTGACTATAACGCTCTTACCTTTAAACGTTGCTTGAACACAGAACTTGTAGAATTTTCTTATATGTGGAGCTATTTAATCTTTCTGGACTAGTGAGAGACAAACGATTCGGGAATCTTCAACATATCAATGGAAAAATTAATTTCTGAGAGACGAAACCCTGGTATTCCTGCTGTTGGATTCAAATTCGGTGAGTTGTGAAACGTTGGGATTCCGGATCTTGGAAGGTGGATCCTAAACAATCCAACTCAATCTAGATGCGCGGAAACTTCCAGGCAAAGCAGCATGTTTCTGGCTGTTTTTCGTTAAGCTTGAGACGGTCTGCGAGTGTAGATTTGTCGTGATCGATGTGAGCGATGATCGAAAAGTTCCTTATGAGTTCCAGTGGGTAATGCTTTAAATCTATTGCTTGTGAATTTGTACAGAGCGACTGTCTGGATAATGAAAAGGGATGAAATTTAAGTCCTTTTTTATGAGCGTGAGGGATTCTTGTGACCTTCCATGCCCGTTGAATGAAAGAGAGGACTCCCATTTTGGATTTGTCTTCGGCTCAGAATGGGAGGGACGACCATCCAAAACCTCGGCCTAAAACAGCAGACAGAGTGAAGATGTGTTGGAGCAAATAATGAGTTTTGTGCTGGCTGGATCGGTGCAGAGGTTATCCTCTACTATTAGCTCATCTCCCTATGAATGTAAAATCAACATCTCTTATGGGCCGTTCATCATTATGTAAACCCTGTATATCGATGACAGTATTATAGCCTCATTCACAATTGAAGTTGTGAACAAGATAGATGTAAATCTTGTATACCTTATCTTCTGATTTTGGCATCATCTCAGGATGATCATTTGTGGAGGTATGAAAGAAAACTCTTATTAGTAGTCTAGAGTTGATGACTTGTTGAGAAGCGTTAAACTCTTGTGGATGTCATCTTGAGCAAGGCTTTCAATATTCAGTCCTGATTTGCAATAGGAGGTTTTGTCTGTAATAGCAACAGTTGCATCAAGCTTTGTGGTATAAAGTCTGTATGGCAGTAAGAGTCTTTTGTAGATTTTTTAATGTGTATTAGTTCCGTTAGCACCCTCTTTCAGCAAAGAAGAAGATTCTAGTTGTTGTATTGACTCGAATCAAGGGTATTGATTTAGAATTAAATCTATCATCCCAGTATTCTGGTAAACTACAGAAGGTATCTATGCAAGGGTGGTTTTACAGTTTCACATTCAGAAGTATTCATCAAGACTTGCTGTCACATCACCTCCTTGCAGGATATTAATATTTGACATAGGATTGCTGATCTCCTAAAGCAAGGATTCAGAGGTATTTGTAATGTTTTAATGATGTCCGTCCATCAGATGATGATCCTCTCATTTTCAAATGAAAAGAGGTATTTTTAATATGTAAGTTCTAGCGTTGTTAAGCATTAAAAGTCTGGCAAAATGCAGCAGATGTTGATCCAGATATATACTACGCAGGGGGACACTAGATTATACCTTGATACGAAGACTCTAAGTTGATTTATGGTCGAGCCATATATATTTGATAAGTTTCTCATTAATATTATCTAAAAGTACAGTTCTTATATGAAATTATATCAAATGGAAAGAGCACATCTAAGTGCTATATATATGTTGAGGACCATCTTTACTTCCTTCTGAAGTATTTTACTCTAAAGCACTATTGAGGTTGAATGTATGAATTTAAGGAAACTCTTCAGCAATATTTTATGCACATATTGTTGTTGAAACCAAATACCACTTTATATGGTACAACAAAGGACATCTTCAGCTAATTTTTTATCATTCTCAGATTTTTCTTGCACTAAACAACAGTATATGAAGGTATATTGAGAGCCTACATACTTGAAGATTTTTGAAGATAAAGTTGTATACAAATCAATTTTTGCAGTGATATTGTTTTGAAATGGATCGAATGGATGATGTATTAGAGTTACTGAATACCCTAATAC
>APFE030718475.1:21872-109133 GCA_000404065.3 Pinus taeda | reverse complement strand
TTTTTATCCGGTTAATTATCCCTTCATTATTCAGAGGCGGATAATTTTCTGGATTTTTTCACTCATTTTTTACCCCAAGCCGAGGTGACGGTTTGAAGATTGAGCCCCTGACACATCTTAGTGTCTAGAGTCGATGTATATTACCATACTAGATCACACAAAAAGTTTCGTGGAATTTGGCTAGGTCTAAGTAGGTTTTTTTAATAGTTAAAAATTTCCCACAAAACGGGATTTTTTAATTATTTTTTTATGTAAAGGCATAAATAAGTGGCCTTAGGAGATGTCTGGGGCGTATGACCAGTCAAAATTCATCCTCAGAGGCCCAGCATTCTCCTAGAGCCTACTTTGGGGGTCAAAAAATGACTCAGAGTCCCTCAAAAGGCGATTTTTCAAATGACAGTGGCCAAAATGAAGAAAAAATTCAAAAAAATGAATAATTGGAAAAATTTATAAATTTTTCCAAAGTCAAAATAAGTCAAATTTTGACATGGAAGTCAAGCAGAGGATCAAGGGTGATGTGGCAAGCAATGTGGGGCCCACCACATAAAGTTTCAGGCTCAAGTCAAAGAAAGTCAAAGTCAAAAGTTCCACGTTGAGTTCATGTGGCAATGAAATTTTGGAAGTTATAGCTTTGATTTAATTTTTTGATTTGGAGAAATTAAAGTTAATGTTTAAAATTAATGAGTGGGGAATGGACCCCACCCCACCTCAGCCATCCAAAAGTCCGTACGCAGCTGTCCATGAAATATACGCAGCTCGGTCAAATAGCAAGTTACACTCAGTAGTCAACGAAGAGGTAAAACGCAGATCTGAACAGTGTTAATGTGGGCAGTGTTAACGTGGGCCCAGCAAACAGTTCACGCTGGCCCACTCAGAAAACAACGCAGCTCAATCTACGTGGCCAGCAGGTATAACGTGGGCAGCATAGCTACGTGGATAGTCAACGCAGAAAAACGTTGGGCAGTCAAAGCACTTCCACGCAGATATTACACAACCAGTTACGTGGGCAAGAACATCAGTTACGTGGGCAGTCCACACGCTGGCCCAATCAATCTTCAACGTATCATCTCCAGCAATGAAGCCAGCCAATACATGGTTAAGTTGGCAGCTCAACATATTTCAGGCAGTTAGAACAGCAAGTACGTGGGCAGTCGGCAGTCAAAGAGCAGTTAACGTGGTTCAATCAGCAGTATTTAAAGGCAGCCATACAACAGTTTGCAAACACATGTTCAGTCAACAACAGTCTAAAGCGTAGTTATCTCCAGCAACAAAACAGTCATATCAGCCAATTGTCATTTCATTTTTTCATTGGGATCTTCACCATTGTGCCACTTGTCATTGGAATTTTCCTTGGGATCATCTCCCATTTTCCTATTTATATGAGCCTTGGGCTCTTATTGTGGAAGGATAGAACGAGCTATTGGGCTGGCGGAGACTCTGCCGGATTTTGTACTTACCTTTCATATATATAAATAAAAGTCTTTGGGGTTACTGGCTTCTTTTGTGGCGCATGCTTTGGTGGATGAGGTATACCTGTGTCGTTTGTTATTCATTTGATTTCATGTTTGCTATCTAGTTGTTTTTCTTTGTGCATTTGTCTGAGGGCATTATTTGTCTAGGGAGGAGAGATTTGCAGCTATCTCAAATCTCCTTTGGGCTTGGTATATTTTGTACTCTTGTTGTAGCTTGTCCATTCTCGGTTGAATGACAAGCTCAACTTGGTCTCTATATGCCAAGTCTCTTTTGCACTAACAATTGGTTTGCAAGTATTTTTGTGTTTTCTAGGGACAGGTTGTCAGCTCTATTGGAGTGTGAGGACTTCTTCGGTGGAAATAGTCACCTCCAAGGATATCAAAGGTCCCACAAGTTGTTCAAGCCAGCAATCTCATAAGACATCAAAAAGATTTACTCAAGAGGGGGTTTCTTCAGCCCCTTTGCTTATTTTCTATCTTGAAAAATTATCGCATATTTTCTTCTTTCATTTGAAAGCATTTGTCTTCATCATAAAAAATATAAAATAAAAAAAATTAAATAAAAAATTTTCCTTTAGGGTTTTAGATTAAATTTTAAATTTTGTTTTAAGTTTAATCTTTGTCTGAAAGGGCATAAAAATTTTTGTGGGAAAATTATTTTTTTTTGCCAGATTCAGTTGTTTTCATGTTATATCTTTCACGCTGAGATCTGAAGTTTCAAGTCGAGATACGAATATGATAACTAGTTAATGGTTTATAACTCGTGGTGGTTTGAAGCATTCATATTTTTTTTAGATCTTCAGTTGCTGGATATCATTTTGGTCATTCTAAGAGCACTGTGATTTAGCTGATGACAAATGATTGTTGTTCACGTTTCACGTTTCTATATCATTTAGCAAGTAATCATCTTAATAATGATCTCTCAAGGCACTGGTCTGCGAACTAATCAAATCATTTTAGTGCTTATCTTAATCGTGTCTCATGTCTCCCAACCAACTGGTCGACAGTTGGTCTTCATCATCTCTCAGGGTCAACCCCCCTTAGCCGCGGGAGACAGGCTTAAACGGAGGGATCGGGGATCAGAGTGACAGCCCCCAGTCTGAGCGTTGTTGTGCCAATCTGCACGACAAGTGTGAAATTGAATAAATTCAGTGTGCATTTAGTTTTTAAGATGGAAAGTTATGACTTCACATGCTCCAGGATCTAGGCCCAACAACTAGAATTATGCTTAGTTAAAACTTTCTTATTTTCTTAGCATAAGAATATGTTTGGTGAGTGTCACTTGTATTTAGATTAAATTTGATGTGGCTTTAGTTCTGTAAATGCATGAATACAGTAGGAGTTTGGGTTATGTGTGATTTCCATTACTTCGAAGAAGTTAAGCTTTCTGAGTGATCTGTCCTTTTTGAATCGAAGATTTCCTTATTGAATATTTTTGAGTGGTGACTAGAATCTTTTAATTTCTGAGTGGTGAGTGGTGAATTGTAGTTACTAGTGATAAGTTTCTCTTAGGTGGTGATTAGAATCTTGTAATTTAAGTAATAGCTTCTCCTTTGTTTACATCATGATTAGTAAAACCAGCTTTGATATCATGGTCCAATTTATACAGTGATTGGGTTATTTAAATAATGATTGGCATCCTTTTACAAATGGTGATCCATATTATTTGAACTGTAAATCCTGAAGCAATTTGTATAAAGACTTTGCATCGATTTGTTTGCCTGTTTCATTTATGAGTGTATTCTTAAGATAGGTCAATTATTATTGAAATTTTAAATAAGATAAAGATTGGATTTAATAGGTTTCTTCACTTCAACTTGTGGCCCTTATGGAAAGGAGGAATTAAGCATTCTGTACTTAATTTTAGAACCTGAATCGGAATGCAGTGTGACTTGAAAATCACAATCCTCGGTCAATGATTTAATTTAGGGGAATTAAAACAACAAATAAAACTCCTAACATTTTTGGCATCGTTGCCGGGTAGTTGCAAACAGTCCAGGTAACAATTTGTGCTTTTGAGTTCACAAGTGTTGAAGATTTTGCAAGACAAGTAGAGGGCGGGGAGTGTACGGTAAGACGTGAATGAAGAGCCACACATCCACTATGGTGGGGTTGCCCCAAAGTCTGGTTGTTTCTAATGAATCTTTGCAGTATTCTTTTTTCATATGCGTAAAAGTAGAAGTACACCTAGGGATAGCAAGGGTAGGTTTATTTCAAATACACAACCATTTTTAGAACTATTTGGTTCCACAAAAGCACCCCCAACTAATCCAGTTAATCTTTACACAGGTATCAGAGAGGGGGGAGGCACCAACAACAAGGTGGCATCAACAAAAGAAATACCGCTTCAGAAGGGGCCTGAACAGCGACCAATTGTGCTACAGTAGGTACAAATTGTTCTCGGAACCATAGTGGGCACAAGACCGGTACTAATTCCACAGTTGGAATCAACAGTTGGAGGACCTCGGAGGGACCTAGGGCGCGTAACATCAATATCAACCCAGCTGAATCTTCTTCCATTCGAACCAATGCACCAAAGACGACTCCTAAACCTGTATTAAAAATGGCTAACAACAAAGGAGGGGAGGAACACACCTTATTTGGAGGAAACAATGAATGGAGGGATGGACCAAGAGGAGGTCTCGAGGAACAAGAAGACGAAGCATAATCAACTTTTGGATTGCCTATTTTGGACATTACCAGAAATATTACCATGAAGAATATAACCTTGGCATCGCTTCCACTTTTTCACGGTATGTTTTTCGAAGACATCCTGACACATTTTTATTTGAATTTGACATTCTTTGCAGAAGTTACAATTATTATGATGATGCACACACACTGAAATTATTCCCTGCTGCCCTAAAAGACTCAGCCTTAAGATGGTTCATAAGCCTAGGAGAACATACCATTTATTCCTGGGATGATATGAAATCTGTCTTCCTTAAGAAATACCAAGACTACTGCAAAAGTAGAGATGTTAACAATATCTTTAGGATGCAATAGTCGGAAGATGAGAGTTTGGAGGAATATTTGGAAAGGTTCCTCTATAACTATCACAAGTCACGAATGGGCAGTTTGGATGAGAAAACTATTAGGATTTTCTTTTTGGAGGGGTTAAGGGAAGAATGCATTGAAACACTTAATCTTCTAGGTTCTGGGTATATTTATAAAAATCCTTTTGCTGAAATCGCTGGACTGTGTTGAACTTATTCTAGAAGCCAAGCTAAGGTAGGAAAAAGAACATGAGACAATTCAAGAGATTATGTGCCTAAGAATTCAAAATCTATACAAAATGTTGTCACTAGGTTCAAGTAGGGAAACCTTTTGGAAAACTTTAAAACTGACATTTTAAACACCATCAATGACCAACTTGATACTTTAAAAATCAAAAGAAAACAAGAAGAGGAAAAAGTTGTTTTGGCAATTTTTTGTCCTAAATGTAGGCATAAGCATGCTGAAAGGGAATGTCCTATTAATATGGTTCAGGACTGTGGAATTTGCACATGAGAACATACCACTGTTCAATGCCCATCCCTTCCTGGTTTACAAGCCATTTTCAAAGAAGGTGTGAAAACTAATGATTTACCACAAGTAAACAGGAAGCCAACATGGAGAGGGTCAAACCAAAATATTTTTCAAGAAACTAATTTACAAGGATTTCCCCAAAATCAGTCTTGGAACTCTCAACCATCATACCCTCCATGGCCTCCACAACCACCTCAAAACTCACCTTGGAACCAAGGATGGAGGGGAAACTTTTATGGGAACGTATTCCAACCACAAAACCTACCATACTCCTAGTATCAATGCACACTTAATATGCCTTATGCATCCAACATTCCGCCATTTCAGCAGGCATATAATCCAATCTATGTTCAGCGGCCCTCATTACCACCACCTCCATTATAGCAACTCCTACCTATACCTTCGAGCTCTAATTCGCCCCCATAGCAAGAACCCCAAACATTTAATTCACCTCGACCACCCTAGCCGCTTGCACAACCTATCACTAACCCTAATAACAGACGTCCACAACTTGTGCAAAATATTGAATTACAACCTTTCCCTACATATGTTATTACTGTTGTCCCTGTCAATGAAATTCAACTAAGATCATGGAAAATAATCAACAAAGAGAAATCAACTGTAATCATTCAAGAGGAGGATCCTCAAGTGCAACCTGAGGATGAAATTCACCAACAAATAGAAAACAAAAAATAGTGAACCAGAAGAACCAAGGGAGCCTCCTTCCTTGGAAAGATTACTTGTTAAGAAAACTAAAACTCCCTTGGATTATGATCTAGAATATGAATTAAGGAATGTATGTATCAAAATACCATTGTTGCAAGCTATTAAAGACATTCCTATCGACACCAAGATCATCAAGGATCTATGCATCAAGAAGCCAGGAAGGAAGGGACATAAAAATCAGAATGTTAAAATAATGAGTCAAATGACAGAGATGATATTTGATTTCCCACTCAAGTATAATGATCCAGGGAACCCCATAGTTACAATAGAAATCAATGGAACTCTTTTAATTAACACCCTTGTAGATTTAGGAGCAGCCATTAATGCTATGACAGTTGATACTATGACACTATTACAACTACAAGGAGTTAAGCCTACACCTATAGTACTAGAATTAGTAGATAAATCCATTGTCAAACCCATGGGGATCCTAGAAGACATAGTGGTGACAATCGCCCCCTGGCAATATCCAATTGATTTTGTTGTGATTTCTCCAAAAAAATCTAAACTCGGGCATCCAATAGTTTTAGGATGACCTTGGTTGGCCACTGCTGATAGTGTCATTGGGTGTATAAATGGAGAAATGATTATTTCGAATGGATCACACAATCAGAAATTGACTATTTTTCCACCTGCCCAAATGGTTGCTGAAGTACCTCTCTAGTTGGAAAGTCCTTATGGGGACGAAGAATGTATGTTTCCCCGATTAACTTTAGAACAATCACGGGGATTCCAGGGACAATCAGAGGATCATGTTTTGCAACAGTTCTTGTCTGATATTACTTGCATTAATTATCCTGTTTCTTTTAATGGTTATCGACATGTTTTCAACAATGAATTTTAGGAAACCCGTCATCCAGCTATATTTGCAACATTCACTATGGCAGCATTGGAAGGTAGCAATGAAATAAGTACCAAACCTATTGAAATTGATGACAGAAAGACATTGTACATTGGAACTGGGTGAAGTACAAAACATAAGCAACAAGTATTGAGCATGATTCAAACGCAGTTTGGAGCATTCACCTGGTATTACTTAGACATGAAAGGTATTCATCCAGACACATGTATACACCATATTTATACAAATGAAGAAATTAGACCTATTAGGCAACCTCAGAAGCATATGAATCAAGCTCTAAAAGAGATTATTAAAGATGAGCTACAAAAACTCTTAAGTGCATATTTCATCTACCCTATTTCCGACAGCAAATGGGCGTCACCCTTGGTGGTGGTCCCAAAGAAAAATGGGAAATGGCGAATCTGCGTAGATTATCAGAGTTGAATAAGGCTAATTTGCGGGACTATTTTCCTTTACCTTTTATTGATCAAGTACTTGATACGTTATTGGGGAAGAGGTATATTTCTTTTATAGATGGATATAGCGGCTATAACCAAATTCAAATAGCCCCGGAAGATCAAGAGAAGACCACCTTTACCTGCCCATGGGGTACCTATGCCTATCGAGTTCTTCCCTTCAGTTTATGAAACGCTCTAGCTACTTTTTAGCAAATTGTTTTGGCTATCTTCTCTGATTTGATACATGACTCTGTAGAAATCTATATGGATGACTTCAAGGTATATGGGGATGATTTTCATCAAGCCTTGGAAAACTTGGAAAAGGTACTGATTCATTATCAAGAATCCCATTTGGCCCTTAATAGTATTAAATGTAAAAGGATGCAAACTAAGGGGATTTTCTTGGGAAATCACCTATCACATGAGGGGATAAAAGTTGACCTAGCGAATATAGAGGTAATATCACATATTCCATTTCCCATGCTAGAAAAAGACGTTAGAAGTTTCCTGGGCCATGTAGGGTGCTATAGGAGATTTACCGACAATTTACTAAAATTGCAACACCTATGTTTAAATTGTTTAGCAAAGATGCTGATTTTTTATGGGATACTGTCTGTCAGAATGCTTTTTATGAACTAAAGGATAAATTGGCTGCTGCTCCAGGGTTGCGAGGGCCTAACTGGTCTCTCCTGCTCCACATTTGTACAAATGCATCAAACATTTCTCTTGGAGCGGTGTTTAGTCAAAGGGAGGATAACTTTCCTTATGCTATTTACTTTATTAGCAAGAATATCTTGCTTGCATAATTAAATTATACAATTAGTGAAAAGGAATTATTAGCAGTCGTTCATGCCATTAACAAATTTAGACATTATATTACTGGCTATGCGACTTTTGTCCATACCAATCATTCCACCATTAGATTTCTTATGAATAAGCCTATTACTAATGGAAGAATTACAAGATGGCTACTTTTGTTACAGGAATTTAACATTATTGTGATTGACAAGCCTAGATGAGGTAATTTGGTTGTGGATTTCTTATCCCGAATGAATTTTTCCCAAAATCCAGCTCCAGCACCAGTTCCATATGATTTTCCAGATGAAGATCTATTTGTTGTTTCAACATTCACTCCCTGGTTTACTGATGTGGTTAACTACTTAGTGATAGGGAGGCTGCCCCAAAATATTTCCAATAGAGAAAAACATAATATTGTGCAACATTGTGCCAATTATTCTTGGATAGATGGGGACTTGTTCCACACAGGACTTGATTTGATCATGAGAAGGTGTGTGCGGGACGATGAAATGTTTGATGTGTTGAAACCTTGCCACAGTGAGCCTTGTGGTGGGTACTATGCGGATAAAGGAACAACCTACAAAGTCCTACATGTGGGCTACTATTGGCCCACACTTTTCAAGGATGCTAAAATGTTTGTTTCAAGTTGTGATGCTTGTTAGAGAATGGGAAGACTAGTTCCGACAGATGAAATGCCTCTTCAAATGCAAACATCGGTCGAACCCTTTGATAAGTGGGCATTGGATTTTGTGGGGCCCATCTCTCCCGCATCCAAGAAAAAGAGATACATACTGGTTTGCATTGATTACGTAACGAAGTGGGTAGAAGCCAAGGCCTTTTATTTTGCTTCAGAGAAAGCAGTGGTAGATTTCCTTTTTGAGGATACCTTCACTCGGTTTGGGGTGCCTAGGGAGATAGTTACAGATCAAGGCACACAATTCACGTCCAAGCTAGTGAAGGCTCTTACTGAACAATATAAGATCAAGCATCGAAAGTCTACCCCTTACCAACCCCAAGCAAACAGATAGGTGGAATTTACAAAGTCCTGGAGTCTATCCTCACTAAGACAATTCAGCTTCACCATGGTGATTGGGCTGACAAGCTACCTGATGCATTGTGGGCTTAGCGGATAACTAGGAGGAATGTGACTGGACACACCTTATGAGTTAGTATATGGGAAACAAGTGCTGCTCCCCATTGAATTTCAAGTAAAAACATTTCAAAATGCCACTCAATTGGGAATGAATCTGAATGAAGCCCAAAAGCAAAGGTTACTATCGCTGAATGAGCTTGATGAAATCAAACAGGATGCATTTCAACAAACCACGTTAGTATAGGATCAGAGAGCCCGGTGGCATGACAAGTACATCAAGAAGAAGGTTTTTCAACCAGGTAAATTATATGACAATAAATTTAAACATTTTAAAGGTAAATTTTCAACTAAATGGTTGGGACCTTATGAGGTGGAAGAGGTCTTCGATAATGGCTCTGTTAAAATAAAAACCATTGATGTTGATCAGACCCCATTCGTGGTGAATGGTCATCGATTGAAGATATACCACCGACCGCTCTCTCACCAAGAATTTTTGCAGAAAGTAAAAGGAGATCCAGAAATGGAGTTGGTTCAAGGAAAGGATCCAACTCCTGCTAGTTCCTCGAACTAATTTTCTGTATATTTATATTTATGTACCTAGTATAAAATAACAGTGAGTTGACTATTTTTATTTTCCCTCACAACTCACATATAATAAAAGGGAAATTTTCCAAGGGTAAGTTTATTCCTTTAACTAGACTTTGCAGAATATTTATTGTAAAGGACCTTTTGGAGTCTTCTTTGAACGTTTCAAACTCCCAAAAATTGAATGTTCTGAGCAAAGACTTATCCAGATTCGTAAATATTAATGGAATAGTGGTAGCTACAGATCTGTTGAGTATAGAATTATTCTTTTCCGGGTGTTGACCACTACATGTCAACGACCCATAGCAGTACACCCCCTTTTTTCACAAAAGGGATAGCACTTGATCGATGTGTTCCTGCCATCCAACTATCATCATCAGCTTGAGGATCATCTCATAATGTAAACCCAACTTGCATGTGTATAATGTAAATAATCTCAACGGATCCATGTCGTGTATGTAATCACCTAGGTAAACCTAGTTTTCTGGTAACAATCTACATTTCGGGAGGTTTTTTGTCTCACTGATCCATTCTCGGATGGTCCGCAGAGTTTTCCTTCAGCCTTACCCCAAAGCCGGAATGGATTTTGTCACTGGAATCTTAGGGGAGTCCTAGTGTTCTAGATCAAGTCTGTGTAAAAGTGATTTGGGAATAATCTTAACTATTTGGTTAGGTTATTTTATTACAAATTGCTTGATCTTCTAGATTATATTTGTGTCGCAGAGTTGGGAAGTCTGTGAGGGTCTTTTGCAAATGGGTTTTCCCACTTGAGATGTAAAAAATGTAAAAATCATGATGTAAAGTGTCTTGAGGGTTAGAAAAATAATTTATCCCCTCATAGGTCTTGGGTCATAGGTAAATTTAAATTTTCCAAAGGTAAAATTCGTGGATCCTTTAAAAAATTAAATCTTAACAGGTCTAGGGACTAAGGTTAATTGATTATTTTGCTAAATTTTATGCCTTGGGTCCTTGGGGTTAAGTCAAAGTCAAAATTTTGAGGAAATAAATGCAAAATTTTAATTTTTGAATTTATTAAAATGCATTTAATTGAAAAATTCGAAATTTCCTCAATATTTAAAATTTCGACAGATGAGATTAAAAGAAATTGTGATCCTCATTAATAGTCGAGATCACTTTGACAAGGATCACTCAAACTAGCTGTTGGAGGATTTATCTTTAAATAGGAGGTCATTTTTCAATCTGTGTCATCCGATCTTTTGATCGTGTACTAAGCGAAAAGCTCTCTTGTAATCTTTTTATGAGCAATAAAGAAAGACTTTGGGGTTAATTTTTGTTGGTGTTACTCTTCATGGAAATGATGTAAGATGTATTATTTTCATGCATACGTTTCTTTTTGGCCATTGATATAGCTTTCTAAAAGAACGATTTGAGTACAGGTATCTTGCTCAGTTGCTGGGGTTTGAATGATAATTTAAGTTTTGAATATAATAATAGGTATCTCTATTAAATTTGATTTTTATTATCGTTTTCTCGCTCTATTTTGATGGATGAATCGAGTTTTGCAGGAAAATCCTTGATTATTAGATCATCGGGTGTTCGGGGAAGTTCTTAGCTGAACCAACCAACTCCCGATCCGTGTTTTCTGAAGACCCCAGCTTAAATTTGATCTTGGGCTTATCATAAGATATTTTTATGGGTGATGCATGAAGGGTTTCAAGCTTAGTACCTCCTCTAAAATTCAATTTTTTTTTTTTGTGTTAAATCATTAGATCTGGCTGTTGAGAGCGACAGATCATCAGATCTGGGAGCAGAGTCGAACTCACACTCCCTAGATCTGATAGATCCACCATTTTTTGTACATAGATCTGTAATTAATTTTGACTTTGGTTTTCGAGGTTTTAGTCTTTTTGCGTCATTGTGTATATCGTTTGGGTGTTTTCTTGTTGTATTGCAGCTGCAGATCTGAAGCTGAAAATTGTGCAGAGTCTAGATCTAGGAACTGGAGGGTAAGATTTGGATCTCTGGAGGTCCATCAACATCATTTTTACAGGCAATTAATTTAGTTTTTCAGATCTGGAATTTCAGTGAGGGTTTTAAGGTCAAATATGAAGCAAGCTAATTCAAAATTTTAAATTAAGATTTCTGGAAAATTTGTAAAGGAGTTTTGGTAAATTCTAAGGGTTTTTTTCGGCCACCTATTTGTTGACTGGTTTCTGGGATTTGTTGCCTGGTGGGGTTTGCTGTGCATTTTCAATTTTTTTTAGATCCCTTGCTGCCATCTATCAAATTTGAGTTTGCATCTGCAACTCCCATCACCAAACCCTCGTTGTCTTAGTAATTATCAGCATTCTCCCACTGCCTCAACCTGCATATCTCACCACCCTTGCTGCCAGCCACTTGCGTTTTTATTTATTTTTAATTTATTTTTAGGCAGCTCCAACGCAGCCTTTCGAAACCCTTCCAGCTCTCCCATCTGCAGCAAATTCCTCATTGTAGAAAATGCCTCATCCTCTTGTTGTTTCAATCCATTACTTGCCTGCCTAGAGTCTCCCCGCTTTCCCTCGTCGCTATTACGCAGTGCCATTCTCTCCTATCCATCGTCCATTCCCTCACACAGCTGCTTGTCATTTCTGCATGCTCCCTGCTCCTTCCCCTTTATGGCATCGCTCCTTGCTGCAATTTGCTACCCCCTTATGTTGTCTAACCCCTCCATCTGCATGTTAATTAAACTCCTCAGATCCCTCAATCTCCACTGCCCTTTCATGCTGCCAGTCCATCCGCATGGAGTTGCCCATTCCATGCAGCGGGCTGCTCCATTTCCTCATGTTTCTCTCCCCTCGCTGTCTGTCAACCCCTCTGCTCCATCACATGCTTCATCCGTCCTCGCTGTCTGCTTCGAACCCTCCATCCACTACTCCTTGCCATGTCGTCCCCCTGCTCGACCTCCAACCTGCAACAATAAACACCAAACATAAACAAAATTCAATTTTGGTTTTAGTATGAGTAGGGTTAGCGTACTTTGATTTCATTTGGTTTTTAACTTAGGCTAGTACCCTATTCATTTAATAACTAAAAATAAAAATAAAAAATTTCGATTTTGGTTTCTTTTCAGTTTATTTGATTTTCATTTCATTTAGTTTGTATGTAGTTAGGTTAGCTTATGTCATTTAATGAAAAAATCTAAAAATAAAAAAAAATAAAAAAAATCTAAAAACTTTTAAAACTTTAAAATTCTAAAACTTTAAAAATCTTAAAAATTAAATTATAAAATTAAAATCTTAAACATTAAAAAAAATTTAAATCTTAAAAATATATAATTTCAAAAGTCCAAAAACATTTAAAAAATATAAAATTAGAAAAATTTTAAAACATTAAAAGTTTCTAAAAAGATTAAGAAAATCTAAAAAAGAAAGATTTTGTGATTGAGAATAAACAAAATTAAGGGGTTTATTTGCTTAAACTTTAGAATTTTTAAGGTGCCCTCTGCCCCATTAAAAATTTTAATTTTTTAATCCTTTTGATTAATATAAACTCCTAAGGAATAATAAAAAAAATTTAACCTAAAGTTCCTTAGTGTCATTTGGTCATTAAATGCAATTCTTATGATTTTCCTATGGTCAAAGTGCGATAAACATGTTTAGTCATGTTTGGCTTTTATTAAATCTAGATTTGGGCAATCAACGAAAATCATTTAAAATCTAGATTTTTTTGCATGCGACAGTGTTGGGCGTTTTCGTGGATTATTTATGATTGTCACTGTTTGTCACATATTGAAAATCGTTCTGGATACTTGTTTTATTGATAGTTAATTCAAATATCGAAGGCACTGGTCTATAATTGTTTTTATCTTGTGGTCGTGTCTTGTTTATGTTGATGTTTAATCTATCAATCTGATTTAATCATTTAGATTCATCAAGTTGTCCATCATTAAAATCTCCTAGAGCCTGTGATCCACAGGCTTTTGCACCCATTTACCTTCGGGACTACCCCCCTTGACTTGCCTAGGAGAGAGTCTAAATGGAGTAAGGATCGAGAGTGACAACCCTTTACTCTAGCGTTGTTGCGCTGCCTAGACATTCTGTGCAACAACACCAGGCTCAGCAAAATATTTACGGAAAAAGAACCCCTTGGAGTCTACTTCAGGTTTTTCAAACTCTCTAAACAAGAATACCTCGAGTAGTGGCTAACTCAACCTCGATAAACTTATGAGGTGACAATAGTTAGGGATCTGCTAAGCATGGAATTATCCTTTTTCGGGCTTAGCAGAATAAGGATGGAAAAGAACACTTTGGAGTCTCCTTTTGTGCATTTCAGACTCTCTAAAAATGAAATACCCCAAGCAATAATCATTCCAGGCCTAGTTAAAAATCCATGGGATGATGTTTTCAAGTTCTAAATAACTATCAATAGGCAAAGTCTTCAGTCAAGTTGCATGGGATATTCCAAGAAGAAATTTTGTTCATTTTCAATTAAGTTGAAATGGATTACGTACTTAACCAGACACTATTATGAACCAAATAGAGCTCCTGAATTGGTGAGAATTTCAAAGGTATTAGCATCAACAAACAATATGGATGATAGGACAACAACATTTTGAAACTGTTCTTATATTTAATGGAATCAACCATGCTTTGCTAAAAAATGAAGACACTGTATATTTTTCAAATCAGCTCAGATGATTCTATTCCTAATTTAGCATTGGCATTTTGTACTCAACTTTACATCATAATACATCAAACAGGGCCACTCGGAAGTTGTCTCTTGGAATTTTTGAAAAAGGTTTAAAAGCATTACAAAGAATAATTTATGCTTAGTAGTACTCCAGGTGATACTGTAATGACATTTTGGGACTATTTTTATACCATGAGCTAATTCATCATTACAAGTTCAGTTATGAGGCTCATGCATCTTCAACAACGAAAACTAGTATTGCTATCCGCGTCCATCCTTTCGGGCTCCTGCTGCAACTGCGCCCCTCCATTGCCATTCCTCGCTCCTTAACCTGCAAACGCAATTCCATACGCTATCGTTCTACTCCCGCCATCGAGGACCTGCACCAACAACAAACAAGCATCAAATATATTTTCATATTAGCTTCGAGTTAATATTTTTTGGGTTAGTTTAATGTTTTTCAAAGTTGGCGTATTCTCCTTTTTTGGTTTTGTTATATGATTAGGACTTTAGTTTTATTTAGATCTTAGTTTTAGTTTTAGAATTATATTTTTTTTTTTAGTTTTTACTTATTTAGATTTTAAATTTTCACTTTTAAATATATATGATAAGGTGAATAGTTGCTGCTCACTTTTTTTAGATTTTAGATTAGATTTAATTTTGGTTTAGCATTTTAGTTAGTTTAGTTTAATCTTTATTTTTTTATTTAGTTTTGTTTTATGTTTGATTTTAAATCTAGAATTTTAAAATCATAAAAAAATTAAAAATTGATCAATCATAATAATAATAATAATCCTTACGTACTTTTATTTTGTTTTATAGTTAGATTTCAGATTTAGATTATATTTATTTAGAGTTTTGCTTTGTTTTAAATCTTAAAATTTTATAAAAATTAGTAATTTTATATTGTTTATATACTTAATATATTAATATATATATATATAATATATACATACTTATATAATATAAAAGTTGTTTGAAATATTTTGTATCGCATTTAGTCTTAGCATATTTTTGTCACGTTTCCAATTTTTGGTATATTTCGCTAAGGCTAATAGATTTTGATGTGGGATTAATGTTTATCATTTCTATGTGGTTAAACATGCTTAAATGTTCATTTGAAGATTAGCGATATGAAAGTGATAACTAGTTAGCACTTAAAAATTGCGTGGTTATTTAAAGCTTTTACCTTTTGAAATTTTAATTGCTGGATCATTATTAAGGTGTTGTACGTTTGTTGAATATCTTGGATTTTGCTTGCGTTATTTGATGATAAATAATTGTTAATGGTGGAATTACAGTTCATATTTTTGCAGCATTTGATAAACAATTATTTAATCATTAATGCCATAAGGCACCAGTACATTAACTTCTAAAATCAATCAAGTGTTAATTTGCCTTGTTGTGTCTCCCAACCCAACTGGTCCACAGTGCGTTATCCTTTGTCCCATAGGGTCTACCCCCCTTAGCCACGAGAAACAGCTTAAATGGAGAGATAGGGAATCAAGGTGACAACCCCTGATCTGAGCGTTGTCGTGACAATCTGTGCGACAACACGTCTGTTGGCCTTTTGAGCCTACATGAGTTGCTGGTCGGCTTGATAATTATACCATTATCAAAATAAATTCATATCTCCATAAATACTTATTAGAATCGGATGATCTTTAGATCAATCCTACACCTCTCGACGAGAGGAATCTAGGAGAAATATTATCAGCCATGAATAAGGTGACCCACATGGAGTTTGGCCCTAGTTTCCAATTTTAACACTCCCTCTCAACTAGGGAGAACTTCATCAGCAATTCGTCTATCTGTCACTACTATTCATCCATCAAATGCATTGCCCTATATAGCTTGACCCCTGCTCTGCGCTGCTCTGCCTTGTGTTGATCTGCTCTGTTCTGCTCTGCTCGAATTATGAAGAAGAAGAAGTGATCGAGGATGTATCATACCATCCTCCACTGACTCAAAGTCAGTCTCAGAGTGTGTACCACTGGTCCCAGACCAGTTCTCAACCGACCCGAAGTCAGTGTCATAGTGGGTACAACTCCTACCACTGGTCCCAAACTAGTATCAATGACCCCAGATCAATGATGGTCATCCTAGCATAGGGAGTACGGTAGATACAACAATGTGTCCATCAATATTACTATGGTCCCTATCCTCATTTCCCTGCTCATTGATCAGATAAGAGGTATTTCCCATGAGTCCCAGACTGCATGGGTAGGATGCCTCGACAGGAGATCTAATCATCCTGTCCACAAGAGAGCGAATCATCCTGTCCAGTGGATGCCATAGAGAACTAATCAGCCTAGCCCACCGGAGAGAGAATCATCCTGTTCCATAATTGCCATGTAGAACACATCATCTAGGCCTCATAGGAGAACTAATCATCCTACTACACAATCGTCATGGAGAACACATCATCTAGACCTCCTCACAGGAGAACTAATCATCCTGCTACATAATCGTCATGGAGAACACATCATCCAGACCTCATAAGAGAACTAATCATCCTGCTACATAGTGGCCACGGGGTGTCACAGGGAAAGTTTTGATTCTTTTACCCTATACACGTACACCACTAGGGGATGGTGAGTCACCTTGTGGTCATATGTCACTCCAAGAAGTACCCCGCGCCCCCTGAAGCTCCAAGAGCTCCATACATCACACAGGACCCTCATCAGAGTGTTTCCGAATGACACCAAGTCGTTCTTGGAAAGTAAAAAGTTTGACCTTTCCTAGGGGCTTTGTCAGAATGTCGGCGACCTGTTCATCTGTACTGATATGTAGGAGCCTTATAGCTCCCCGCTACACCATATCTCGAATATAGTGGTACTTGATATCGATATGCTTGGAGCGATCATGAAATACGAGATTCTCTGATAAATGAATCCCACTCTAGTTATCACACAGGATCAAGGCAGTATCCAATGTAAATCCAAACAGCTCACTAAAGAGCTTTCGTAACCAGATTGCTTCATAGGTGGCCATGCTAGCAGCAATATACTCTACCTCGATGGTGCTCAAAGCTGCCGACTTTTGTTTCCTGCTCATCTAGGATATCAAAGCAGATCCCAAGGAGAAGCAACACCCGGAAGTGCTCTTACGATCCACCACACTACTTGCCCAATTAGCATCAGTGTATCCAAGTAGTCTCACATCTTTGACAGTGTATCTTGACCCATAAGTAATTATGCCACGAAGATACCTCAACAGATTCTTGGCACCAATCCAATGTATGTGGTGAGGTTCAACCATATGTTGACTCAACGTGTTGACTGCGAAGCATATATCTGGACAGGAGTTCACTAAGAACATTAATGCTCCGACGAGTTAACGATACTCTGTGGCATTTCATAAAACAGGTCCAGCAGCGCTACCGCTTAACTTCTTAAAGTCAAGCTCCATCGGGGTAGTAACATGCTTGCAATCCACCATACTGAATCTTTCCAATATCTTCACCACATATTTTCCTTGAGATAGGAAAATTTCACTTGGCTTCTGCCAGATTTCAAGTCCTAAGAAATTGTGCATCAGTCCTCGGTCCTTCATTTCAAATTCAGAAGCCAACTACCTCTTACATTTGTGAATGATGGTCTACACCTGTTAGAAAGAAGTCATCCACATACAACACTAGTATGAGAGGTTTTTCATCTTCAACCTTAAAGTAAAGGTTAGGATCGGCTTCACTCCTAGTGAATCCCAGCGTCATCAAGTAGCTATCAATCCTCTCATACAATGCTCGGGGTGCTTGCTTCAGCACATAGAGAGCCTTCTTCAACTTGCATACATGAGATTCTTGATCATAAATCTCAAATCCTTCGGGTTGCTCCATGTAGACCTCTTCTTTGATCGAACCATGTAAGAATGTGGTCTTGACATCCATCTGATGTAGGTTCCATCATTGTGAAGCCGCAAGAGCTATGATCGAGCGGATGGTGGTATATCTGGAAACAAGTGCAAATATCTTGTCATAGTTTATACCTTCCTTCTGGGAGACGCCATGAGCGACAAAACGAACCTTATACTTTTCCGTACTTCCATCTGTTGCATGCTTTATCTTGTAAAGCCATTTAAAAGTGACAACTGTCTTGTCCTAGGGTCCGGGAACTACTTCCCAGACATCATTCTTCATAATAGACTCATATTCTTTGGCCATAGCATCCTTCCATACTTGATGCTTGACGACATCTAAGAATGATGAAGGTTCATTTTGTATGATCGTGCTCATGATGGTCAGGTATCCCTAATACCTGTTAGGTTTCTTACTTTCACGGAAGGTTCCTCGGGGTGTAGTGTGTCCTTCAGCATCATCGAGTAGCCCCCTAAGCCAAGAGGGCCTCTTCCTAGAAGAGAAAGGCTCAGGTGGATCAATAGGATCCATGGGTTCATCCACATCGGGCATTGTTACATCATCTTTTTCGTTTGGTTCCCTAGTGCCATCTTCTTGAGAGCTCCTTAAAGTAGGAAGATTGTTCACCTTGCTGAGAGCCATATCTTCGTCAAAGGTGACATCATAACTAATCACGACTTCCCTTTGACCGGCTACATAGATTCTAAAGCCCTTAGTATTTTCACCATAGCCCACGAAGATTCCTTTCTTTCCAGATGCACCCAATTTATTCCTTTTCTCTTTCGGCTTCCAAAAATTCTAAAATGAGATACGTCAGGTTTCTTACCGGTGAACATTTCTTCAGGAGTCTTGGAACCCAATGCTTGATGAGGGCATCGGTTTTTGTACATATACGGCGGTGTTTGCAGCTTTGGCCCATAGAAACTTCGGAAGTCTTTGATCATAGAGCATGGCACGGACAGCTTCCACAATCGTACGATTCTTCCTTTCTGCCACACCATTCTGTTCAGGAGTATATGGTGTAGTAGTCTCCCTCTTAAAGCCAACCTCTTTACAAAAGTCATGAAACTCATTAGATTCATATTCAGTCACATTATCAGTCCTTAAGATCTTGACCTTCTTTTCGGTTTTATTCTCGATCAAGGCTTTGAAGTGTCGAAACCAAGAGAACACTTCATCTTTCTTTTTCAAGAAGTATATCCAAGTCTTTCGAGAATAGTCATCTATAAAAGTAAGGTAATATGAATATCCTCCCAAGGAGTTCACAGGCATCATACCAAATATGTCTGAGTGAACCAACCGTAATATATCAGAGGCCTTGCTTTGGCTTGAGGGGAATGGTCCCCTTTTGAGCTTTCTTTTGGCACATCCCGGACATACACCTTCTTTCTCTATTCGAAATTCGGGCATCCCCGTCACCATTTGTCTTACATCGAGTAGAGCTTTACAATGAAGGTGGGCAAACCTCTGATGCCAAAGTTCAGACTGAAGAGATGTGTCATAAGACATGACACCTAGCGGACTTCCACTGACTTGATATAATGAATCAACTCGAAACCCAAGAGTAAAGGCATCTTTACATTGTTTTTCCATACACGTACCTTGCCATCGCTGAAAGTCACCTTGTAGCCTTTGTCTTCCATTGCCGAAATGGACACCAGGTTCTTTTTGAGGTCAGGTACATATAATACACCCTGTAAGTGAATCGTATTACCTTGATTCAATTTAAGAGAGACATTGCATACACCTTTCATGGTATATTTCATATTATCTCCAAGGACAATTTCCAGATTAGTTTCTTTCTCTATCAAATTATGGAGAACTTCTTTGTAACCAGTGAAGTGCCTTGAGGCACCACTATCAATAAGCCAATTTCCCAGCGAGTCCGGAGGAGCAGAAGTAGATAGAGTGTTAAATTATGGTATGTTCTATGCTTATAACAGTTTACTTCTTTTCCTTATTATATTCCACAAATTAGCAATCACATGTACATAAAGTAAAGTGCAGATAGAACATTAAATGATCGACAGAAAACAGGCCAAGACAAGAGACACAAGATGTGGCGGCTAGCCAGGGACAAAGCCTACAATGTGTGGGGAAACCCTTTGATCAAATCTTCTTTTATCTTCAATAACTCAGCAGAGAAAAATAGTACAATAAATTTGATTCATATCAGCAATAGCAAACCCTAGATCAGCAGCGTCAACATTAGCGACTTCATCATCAAACTAGGGCAACCGATATCTCACAAATCGACCGTCAGATTGATTTCATTCCACCACCAAAAGTTTCGGCTTTCAGAGGAGGTTCAGATGAACCTACAACGCAGTTCAGATGAGGAGATCTTCTAAGCCATGCAGGTCAATCTTTACTTCTACAATTGCAGCTTCAATTTCAACAGTTTTCGGCTTTAAACTAGGGCAGTCAATATCTTGCAAACCATTCATCGGATTGACTTCATTCCACCACCAAAAGTTGCGGCTTTCAAAGGAGGTTTAGATGAACCTACAGCGCAGTTCCAAAGAGGAGATCTTCTAGGCCACGCAAGTCAATCTTTACTTCTGCAGTTGCAGCTTCAGTTTCAGCAGTTTCCGGCTTCAAACTAGAGCAGTCGATATCTTGCAAACCGTTCATCGGATTGACTTCATTCCACCACCAGAAGTTGCGGCTTTCAGAGGAGGTTCAGATGAACCTACAACGCAGTTCCAAAGAGGAGATCTTCTATGCCTCGCAAGTCAATCTTTACTTCTGCAGTTGCAGCTTCAGTTTTAGCAGTTTCCGGCTTCAAACGTGTGAGAGAGAGAGACCCATTTCAGTGCAGTAGAGAAGAGACTCATATCTGCGCAGTAGAGAGAGAGAGATGTGATGAGATGAGTGAGTCCAAATGAGGAAAAGTCCTCTTATATTTATACACAACGTTGGTGGGTGAATAGATGCCACTGTTGGGCTTCTAAGCCTACATGAGTTGTAGGTCGGCTTGATAATAATTCCATAATCAAAATAAATTCATATCTCCATGAATACTTATCGGAATCGGATGATCTTTATATGAATCCTACACCTCTCGACGAGAGGAATCTAATAAAAATATTATCAGCCATGAATAAGATGACCCACATGAAGTTTTGCCCTAGTTGCCAATTTTAACACTCTCTCTCAACCATGGAGAACTTCATCTGCAATCTGTCTATCTGTCGTTACTATTCATCCATGAAATGCACTGCGCTGTATAGCCTGACCCTTGCCCTGCTCTGCTCAATTCTGCCTGATCTGCTTTGACTTGTTCTGCCCTGTACTGATCTGTACTGTTTTTTCTCTTCCCATAGAAACTTCAGAAGCCTTTGATCATGGAGCATAGCATGGACAACTTCCACAATCGTACGATTCTTCCTTTCCGCCACACCATCTTGCTCAGGAGTATATGGTGTTGTAGTCTCCCTCTTAATGCGAGACTCTTTGCAAAAGTTATGGAACTCATTGAATTCATACTCAGTCCCATTATCAGTCCTTAAGATCTTGATCTTCTTTTCGGTTTGATTCTTGATCAAGGCTTTGAAGTGACGAAACCAGGAGAACACTTCATCCTTCATAATCATTTGCAAAAGTGAGGCAATATAAATATCCTCCCAAGGAGTTCATAGGCATCATACCAGATATGTATGAGTGAACCAACTGGAATATATCAGAGGTCTTGCTATGGCTTCAGGGGAATAGTCCCCTTTTGAGCTTTCCTTCGGCACATCTCGGACATACACCTTCTTGCTCTATTTTGAACTCGGGCATCCCGGTCACCATTTGTCTTACATCGAGTAGAGCTTTATAATGAAGGTGAGCAAACCTGCAATGCCATAGTTTGGACTGAAGGGATGTGTCACAAGACATGACACGCAACAGACTTCCTCTGACCTGATATAATGAATCAATTCAAAACCGAAGAGTGAAAGCATCTTTAAAATTCTTTTTCCATACACATACCTTGCCATCGATGAAGGCCACCTTGTAGCCTTTGTCTCCCATTACCGAAATGGACACTAGGTTCTTTCTGAGATCAAGTACATATACGACTTCTTGCAAATGAATTGTATTACCCTGATTCAATTGAAGAGTGACATTCCCTATACCTTTCACGTGATATTTTGACTTGTCCCCAAGAACAATTTCGAGGTTTGTCTCCTTCTCTATCAGGTTAGAGAGAGCTTCTTTGTAACCAATGAAGTGCCTTGAGGCACCACTATCAATAATCCATTTTCTGAGCGAGTCTAGGGGAGTAGTAGTAGAGAGGGCCGCTGGTAGATAATATTCATCTTGCTTATTATTAACAACGTTAGATTCATACCTGGAGTTTCTTGCCTTCTTGGAGAGTTGACCACTTCCTTGATTTCCGACATTCCTTTTGCCATTGAACTTGCCATTCAGTGATTGCCTTGGGAGTGATTTTGATCATCATCATGATGTGAGTCCTTTTTATCAGGGCACTCCCTTGCATAGTGGCCCATTTTGTTGCAATTGTAACATCTTCCTTTTCTTCCACCCTTTGGTCCGGCCTTTCTTTTAGATTTAGCGCCAGAATTGTTTCTCCTTTTAGCATGAGAGGAGAATGCAGCGGGATTGCCTCTAAGTGCAGGCATTTCCTGCTATTCCATCCTTGTTTCTTCTTGAATGCATCTCACCATCAATTCCTCAAATCTTGGAATTACATTATTGTTGAGAAGAGTGGTTTTGAATATATACCATTCAAATGGGAGCCCTTCGAGAGTTGTGATAGTCATTTCCTTGTCAGGAACGACTTCCCCAATTGATAGGAGATCATTCTTGATCTCGGTGATCCTTAAGAAGTATGCTCGCATACTCTCATCTTTGCCTTTCTTAATTTCCTTTAGCTTATTTTTAAGGAACAAAACTTGATTTGCATCATTAACTTTAAATAAGCTTACTAGTCTATCATAGATTTCCTTGGAGGTGGTCAACTTGGAAACATAGCCGACCAGGCGCTTGTCGATAGAGTCCCGAATGATCTTCTTTGCTTTTACTTCTCCCTTGGTCCACTTGTTCCTAGCAGCAGCGGATGCATTTGATGGAGGCTCAACGATTTTGCCTCTCACATTGTCCAACACTTCCTGCTCTTCTAATGTCAGATTGAGAGACATCTTCCATTCGTGATAGTCAAACTTCTCACTGAGCTTGTCTTCAGCGGGGAAATGTGATGAGGACCCCATGAAGCCTTTGAGATTTGCTTCAATAGCCTTCGGTGATTGCTCTTGCTCTTGCTCTTGCTTGGGCTTTGTCTTCACCTCAGCTTCGATACCATGTTAATTTATGGTATGTTCTATGCTTAGTGCAATTTACTTCGATTTCTTCTTCTTAGCCACTGTTTAACAATCACATAAACATAAAGTAAAATGCTGATAGAACATTAATAGATCGACAGAAAACAAGCCAAGACAATAGACACAAGATGTGGCGGCTAGCCAGCGACAAATCCCAATGCGGGGAAACCCTTTGATCAATTCTTCTTTAATCTTCAATAGTTCAGCAAAGAGAAATAGTAAAAATTCAGAAATCTGTAATTTTATGACAGAACAAACCCTAAATCAGCAAAGGCAAACTTAGTCAAACAACGCTAGATTGACCTCTAGTCAACCTTGAAGAACTCGGTCTTCAACAACAAACTTTGACAACCCAAAACAACTCTTGGTCAACGGTCAAAATAGTAGTCAAAGATCAGTAGTTTGCAGTCAGTCCTAACCAGTCAACGCTGGTCAATACTTTGGTCAACGCAACACCCAAACATCCTTCGCAGGTCAGCCCTTGGTCAACGCTGCTCTAAAATCAGTCAACGCTGCCTTAAACAGAAAATGCATCCTTCTTGCACGTGTGAGAGAAACTGCGCCTTCGCTGGCCCAATGAGATGAGGAGAGAGAAGATGAGTTGAGATGAGATGAGTGAATAATGACTCAACCTCACTTGTACTTATATGATGCGCTGGGCATGTGTGCCACACATTTAGCTACTGGTCGACCTTGATAATTTGTCAAGTAAATATAAATAAATTCATATCTCCATAAATATTTGTCGGAATCGGATGATCGTTAGATCCATCCTACACCTCTCGACGAGAGGAATCAAGGAAAAATATTAGTTGCCATAAATAAGATGACCCACATGGAGTTTGGCCCTTGTTTCCAATTTTAACATAGCCGCAGTCAAGAAGAAGAACGCTGCCTCTAATCTAGAGGACGCAGTCAAGTGAGAAGCCCTAATGCTACAAGGAGGACAACCCTAGTATCCACACAATCTAGAAGAAGAAGCCTAAGAACTAACGCTATCAAGATCAAGCCCTAGCCTATACGTTGGCCTCTATGCACTCAATAAGGAGGCTACCCTAGACAGCGTAAAGAGCTGTGTGGACAACGGAGCTTAGGCACAGTATGAAGGGTCAAAGGGACAACGTAGAGGCTGCCCTAGACAAGGTGAAGGGATGTGGTGACAGCGTGGTGTGAAAGGGTAGTTTTGAGGGTAAGGTTAGGGCTGTTTCTAGGTACGGTTTAGAGCTGGAAAGGCAAGCAGCCAGGCTGAGGAGAATGGGAACCATACGCTGTTTGGGGTTGTAGTCCTTAAGGGGCTGTTTGGTTGGGTGTGTAAGGGCTGCCAGATTCCCTAACCAGTCACCACATAAGCAGTAGTGAAGACAACATTGGAACAATAGTGTTGTGGACAGCTAGGCAATAGAGCTTGGTGGAACCAAGATGCATGGACAACAAGGCTACATAGTGCTGCAAAGATGCATGGACAACAAGGCTACATAGTGTCGCAAAGTCTTATGGGACAACAACAAGTTATAGCAAGCTGTAAGGGGACAACAACAAGGTATAGCATGACTGGTAGGGCTAGCAGCAAGCATGGACAACACAATGATGGGACACAATGATATAGTGCAATAATGTTTTATGGGACAGCTGTAAGATGTTGGGACAACAATATGATGAGACAAAACAATGTTGGGACAACAAGCATGGACAACAACAAGCACAGACAACAGTTGCAAGCATGGTTCTGCAAGTACATGAGACATGCAGTATGACAACTTGATTCAACAATGGCACATGGGACAACAGTGCAGCATAAGGTGCAACAGTGATGAGGTCCAACATTGTGATGATGGGTGCAGCATGATGACGAGATGCGACACGATGATAGGTGAAGGCGTCACCTTGGAGAATCAGTTGAAAATCTATGCTCTTATCTAGATAAGTCAAGTGTTGACTTCTGTTGTAAATGTACTATCTCTCTCTCTCTGCTGAACTATTGAAGAACATATAAGAAGAATTGATCAAGGATTTCCCCACATTGGGGCTTGTCCCTGGCTAGCGCCACATCTTGCGTCCTCTTGTTTTGGCTTGTCTTCTGCTATTTATGTTTATGTTCTATCTGCAGTTTACTTTCATGCTGATGTGATTGCTAATCTGGAAAAGATATTGAGCTAACTGTGAAAATTGAAAAAAATTGCTCTAAGCATAGAACATACCTAAACTTAACAATAGTCCATGACTCAACCAGACCTACCTTCAAGCTGTTAGGCTTATACAGAAGGAACTTGGCTCTGATACCAATTGATGAAAACTTGACCAAAATGAGAGGGAATCGGTTTAGTATATTCATGGACATTAAAATTCTTTTCATTAGACTCATTAACTGAAACACTACATGAACAACTTAATAAATAATGACCAGCAGATTGAATATGTGAACAACAAGTAATAAACAAACCAAAACATCACATCAACACATAATAACAACACATATTGACACCATATATATGTGGAAACCCATAAAGGGAGAAAACCACGATTTTATTATTGTTGTGATGCAAAGGCAAGCTCCTACTTATTACATTTGATTTTCTGTAGTCTCAAACCTACAGGAGGTTGCTACCTCAATTTTCTGCAAGTTGCAACATGCAAGTAAGCTCCAACTCCCATATGTTTTCTATAGGCTACAACCCACATGAGGCTCCAACCTCAACTGGCTCCAACCTGATGTTTATCAAGCCACTACTTGAAACAAGAAACAACAAAGTGCTTGTTTACCTGTTATAAATTCTTCATATCTCTATCTTCATTTCAGCCTCTTCTTCCCTTCAAATCTGCTTCACATAAGCTTCATATGTGCCTTGTAACTAATGCATAATACCTCAATCAACTCTCACACATTCTTCCACTCTCTAACCTCAACTTGCTTCCAAAAACAACATCTTTTATAAAGAAAGTTTGCTGGTTTTTTTTATTCCACATAAGAATATGAAGTGAATAGGCTTGACTCTTTGCCTTCCACTCATTCATTTCCAAACTCTTCATATCTTGAATATTAGAACACAAAAATAAATAATCCACCCAATATTATTTTTCATTCACATGAAATGATTAAATTCATCAACATAAGCCAACGTCAAATAACAATATTTATCATTAATGCATTACAACAATCTTCGTAACTTCTTTGCCTTTTCCTTAGACTTACATCACAACATCTTCATGCCATTGTCTCAACCTCCTTGAGTCTTGTATTGTTTTGTTGTCATGGAGTTTTGCCTTTGTTGTCATGGAGACTTGTCTTTGCTGTCACGATTTCTTGGCCCTTGTTGTCATTGAGTCTTGCCTATGCATCACAACAATTCAGCTTAGCAACAAATTAGTGTCACCACAAATTCTTCATTAAATAATCTTTGCAATATTATCCAAGCATCAAGCCATAAACATGCCATCAACACAAGCATCAAGCCATCAACATGCCAACATCAATGTTCTACCAAACCATCAAGGTATTTGCTACTCCTTTGTCCTGTTGTCATCAAGCATGCCAATTATTTTGGCATTGATAGTCGACTTGTCAACTAAACCTGAAGTGCTGATAACCCCATTGTCAGCGCATTGTTCTTTGCTGATCCCGATCTGCGCTTTTGCCCTTTATTGACCTTGTTATTGCTCTTGCCTTACTACTCCTTTGTCCCTTGCTCCTGCATACCTTGCTGCTACTCCTTTGCCTTGCTGCTCCTATGTCCCTTGCTCTTGCATATCTTGTTGTTGCTCCTTGCCTTGCTCGTCTTGTGCTGCTCTTATGCCTTTGTTGGTCTTGTGTTGCTCCTTTGTTTGCTGCTCGTGTGTTGCTCCTTTGCTTTGCTCCTACATTGTTGCTCCTTTCATTGCTGTTGCTCGTTGCTCCTTGCACTCCTTCAATGCCCCTTTTCCATCAATGACAATAATGCCAACATGATTTTGTATATCCACTTGGAAGTCACAACAGACTTCCCCTTAGGTCTCGGAACAACCATACGTCATTGTTCATGATGGACTGATATTCCTTTGTCATGGCATCTCTCCAAACTTGTTACTTCACTGTTTCTTCATAGCTGCAAGGTTCAAATTGTATGATGTCACTCATCAATGCAACATATCCCTGATATTTGCGAGGCTCCTTGCTTTTTGTGAAGGTACATCTAGGGGTTGAATGTCTCTCTGCATCCTGTAAAGTATCACGAAGCCACAAGGGTCACTTCCTAGAGGGAGGATCACAAGGAGGAGGATCTCAAGGATCCAAAGGTGCCACAGGCTCATTAGGAAGGTCAGGGTCTGGCATGGATGGCTTTGCATCTACATCCAGAATATCATCGCTTCTCTTAGTACTGGCAAGGACATGAGAGTCGCTTTCTTTTCTAAGGGAAACATCTTCATTAAAAGTCACATCTCGATTGAACTCAATGTTCCTCTGACCTGGCGCATATATCTTGTAAGCTTTAGAATTTTCACATTAACCAACAAACATGCCTTTCTTTCTTGAAGCCTCTAGCTTTTACCTCTTCTCCTTTGGTACATGAAAGTAGACATGGCAGCCAAATATTCTCAATTGTCCAACTTGTGGTTTCACACCTGTAAATACTTCTTCAGGAGTCTTGTCCCCCAAGGCTTGATGAGGGCTTCTATTTTGGACATATATTGTGGTATTTGTTGTTTCTCCCCACATAAACATAGGAAGTTTCTGATCATGAATCATGGCTTTGGCTGCTTCCAAGATGGTCTTGTTCTTCCTCTTAGCATCTCCATTTTATTGAGGGTTGTATGGAACAATCACCTCCCTCTTAATACCAACATCTCTGCAAAAGTCTTTGAAATCATTTGAAGTTCTCCTCCATTATCTGTCCTCGGCATCTTGATCTTCTTTCTAGTTTGATTTTCCACAAGAACTTTGAAGTCAATGAACATGCTGAAAACTTGATCCTTGGTCTTCAAGAAGAAGATCCAAGTCTTACGAGAGAAGTCATCAACAAACATTGCATAGTATAAATATCCTTCAAAAAATGTCACTAGCATGGTTCCACAAAGGGTAGAATGAATAAGTTGAAGAATCTCTTTAGATCTGTTTCTACTAGAAGGGAATGGTCCCTTGACATTCTTGCCACTAGCACATCCTTGACATACACCTTCATGATCAACCTGAATCTTGGGAATCCTTGAAACGATCCTGCTCAAGGTATGTAAAGCCCTGTAATGAAGGTGAGCAAATCTTGGGTGCCAAAGCTCACATTGATTAGTGCTATCATGGACCAATGCTTGGATTGGTCTCCTTCAATTCTAATCCCAAGAGTGAAGGTTGCTATTAAGCTAGATTTCCTTTGCCAAGCGAGGACTTTTTCATCAATGAATGCAACCCCGAATCCTTTGTCTTACATGGCTAAGATGGAGACAAGATTCTTCTTCAAGCCTGTTACCGCTCAAACTAGCAGGGGTCCTAGGAGGGGATCCTATAGAGAAACTACTAGGTCAAGGGGCAATAATAGAGTGATAGCCCATTGTCACCTCAGCTAAGGTTCCCTTCTTTTTACAGACTTTCACTGATGGGAGGAGACCCGATATAGGGGCAATCACTAGGAAGGATAGATCTATGAATGGATAGAGAGTGATTCGTAAGGCCTATTTGCAAGAGATGCTCAATTAGATAGCTTGCTTGCTTCAAAAGCAAGGTGATGGGCTCTTTAGGAAGGGCTAAGAGGGTTGTTGGGCCTAGGTTTGGAGGATATGCCTTAAAAAAGGGCTTCCTAGACCTAGGGATCCTTATGGATAAGAGGCTTCTATGTAATCCTTGTGGAATTAGATATGCAAAGTTGTGGGACTATAGAGAAGCCAAGTGGACCCAAACTAGGTCAAGGGTATAGAGTTGATTATTCAAAGAGGAGCTTGACCTAATTGGGGAGGAGACTATGATCAAATGACTAATATTCTTTTGAAATACAAATACAATGACCCAAGTGAGGACACTAACCCAAATCAACGTAGGGCAAGAGATGGTCTCGTGGCTAGGGCTTTCTATATCTCAGGATTCCACTTTCTAAATTGCTTGAAATTTGGAGGACCCCTTGAGCAAACTACAACATGGTAGTGGACCAACTCTCAAGGTGTTTGGATGGCTACAAGAGATTCGTTTGATTCTCTAGGTGACCTTCTAGGGTTAGGCCTAGAAATTGGAAAAGTGAAGAAAAGAAAGGTAAATTTGACCACCAAAGGGATACGAGGATCAATGTCTTATTGCTTGGGCTTAATGGAGTCAAGATACACATAGATCATGAATTTTCGTAAGCTAAAGAGCCCTAATTGATCTTTGCTAGCCTCTCCAAGGGCAACAACTAGATCAATAGAGATTTATACTTCAAATTTGCGAAAGAGACAAAGTTTCGAGGTATTTAACCTAAGAGGTGCCTCTAGGAACATTCACCCAATCCCTCAAAGGTCAACACATGCATTTAATCACTTATTCAATGTCCTAAAAGAATTTTGCATTACATTTAACCCATACAAGAATAAAGATAATAACATAAATGCAGTTAACTAGTAAGATAACAACTTTGCATTAGAGAAGCTCCAAATACAATAGCGAAAATCCAAACATCATAGTGCATCAGGAAAAGCTCCAAAATTCATCCAAACAAAAAGTGCGAAAATCTCATAAGAGATACTAATCCAATCCAAATGATGATGATTTGACTGAATCACCTCACTAATTGGGCCTATTTGGGCCCCAAATAATAAAATAATAAGCAATAATAACATTCCTTGGTGACAAGCCCACCAAGATAGCTCAATAACATAATAATAAGCCTCTCAAGAGGGTCAAATGATCAATAAATTGAGTCATTGGGCCTTTGAGGAGGCCTAATGAAGTCCAGAATGTGCCACGATGTGAGAATGGATTTCAAACATAGTGGACAAGGGGTTGGCCCCTTGTTTCCAAGCAAATCCCTGTGGTGCCCCTGAGTGGCTGTGAGGGTCTGAAGGACATCCTCATGGGTCTCCATGTGGATCTAAAATTCATATAAACCATCTGTAAGGGCTAGGATGGATGTCATAATCCCTCTGTGGTGTTCATCTAGACCTTGGATCATCTGCCAAGTGTATGATGGAAGTGTGGAGCCGGTTAGGCGTGGTGAACCAGGTGTATCATCCTCATCCAAAAGGGTGGAACATGAACGATCAACGAGTGGTGCTGGGGATCCATGAATTACTCTCTGCTATAGTGGAAGCCCATGGCTCTCAACGCTCACCCTACAAGTGCAAATGTGGCCCTCTAGAGGGCTAAGACCCTGTATAGGGAGACCAAGCCCCAAATGGAGACCACCTGCCATCCTTCCTAAGATCCAGTGCGTCCTCTTGCCCTCCTATACAACAAATCATTAGAATAATCAAGTAAAGAGCTTACAAGTCATGGAATCAATGGGGCACTCCATGGTGCATGCCCTTCCATAGTGGGCTTTGGCATGTACAAGTGTCTCCAAGCTCAATAGGGGGTTAATCAAGGACCCTATTAGGTGGTTTCAACCTTTAAAGGGGGTGACATGTCCATCGTACATTCCTCAAGTGGTAGGTGGCAAATGATATAGTAATGGAACAGAGTGGGGATCAGGGGAATCATGCAGACCACATATCATGGTGCAAGGGTAGCTATAACAAGGGAAGCCCACACCTAGGTATATGAGTGTAGGAGGGAGCAAATCGTGGTACATGAGTTACCCCAACCTTTTTTTTCCACCCTTATTCATGCGCCTTTTGCCTTTGATTGATTTTTCTTTATAACTGCTCGGGGCTCCAGGGGATGAGAGAATGATGTGCAATATACATCGGTGGATACCTCCTTAAGGTGGGGCAATTCATCGCCCACCAGGAGTTGGGACGATCATGGGTTCCTTAATGATTGAGGGGGCTCATCTAGGGCCCATAGGACCCAGGGTGATGGCCATGGATAAGGGGTAGAGCTCATGTTTGGCTTTTGCCCATATGCTAAATTTGTATGTCCCAACTACCTTTTGCATTTTGTGGTACATTTCCTATTGAGAGTGGCCAAATTATGCCTTTTCTTTTCCTTTTAGCTGCATCAACCTCTGGGGCATTGTTCTAGGCCCGACCCAAGGTGTGGACAAGGGGAGGGGGAGGCTAACCCTATGTGGACCCAATGGACCCATGTGGATCCAGATGGGGAAAGAGATGAATGAGGCTAAAATAAGCGGAAAAGAGTGATGTATATGGCGTCGGGAAGTGGGACCACTCAACCAAAATTGGGATTTCCCATGTAGTGCCTACCCTAAAGCTAATAGCCAGTAAAGGAGATCCCATGGGACTAGTATACGAGGCTCACCACAAAATCGGGCAATGGAGACAAGAGTACAAACCTAGGCCATTTTTTCCGTCGAATCCCCTCACCAATCTATGCCCAAAAGCTCCCATGACAAGTAAAGAAAATTACTCAACTATACCAATGAAAAGCCATACCTTCGAGGTTGGGAGGCCCACCTTCAAACATACAATCATAATAAGTGAGTGAGGGACCACATGGCTGGCTCAAGTGGTGGAGAAAATGGCACATCGAGCTATTTGGTGGCTACAAAGGACCGACAGTTGCTGGTTGAGGACCATCTTGGAGAAAAAAATTCTCCTAGGGGTATGCTCCACAAAGTAGTGGTTAACAAAGCCTGACACATATAACACATCCTGCAGATAAAGAGTTTCACTAGAATCCAAACAAAAAGAAATAGACCCAATTTCTTTGACAGGATGAGTAGAATTATCACCAAGTATAATTTTCAAATTTGTTTCCCTCTCCACCAAATTTGAGAGGATTTCATAATACCTAGTCAAATGTCTAGATGCCCCACTATCCACTAGCTAGCTATCAACACTATCTAAAGATGAGCTAGAAAGAGTAGAACAAGATTATTATATTCAGATTGAGTATTAGCAACATTATCAACATATCCTGAGTTTTTGGACCTCTTTTGAGGGTGTTGAGTCTCTTCAACACTTGCATGGGAAGCATGACATCTTCCTCTCCTTTTATTGTTGAAGTTGTTGTTGTTGTTGCCACTGTTGTTTTTGTTGGGCTTTCGAGCATTTCTTCTATCAGGACAATCTCGGGCTATGTGGCCAAATCTGTCACTTCTATAGCATTGGACTTTGGACAAGTCCCTTCTGTTATTGTCGAATGCTGGAGCTTGCTTCTTTGTCTTTCATTTGGAAGGTCTTCCTTTCCCTTTTCCTTTCTTAGCATCGGCCGCAAATCCTGTAGGTTCTCCTTCTTGTTATCTATGAATTCTTCCTCTGGAAATGAGCCTGGATTCTTCTTGAGTGCAAATGCCCAAAAGCTCATCAAATGAAGGGAACTCCTTTCTGCAACTAATGCTTGTAATGAATGTCTCCCAAGACACGGGGAGTCCTCCAAGGGTCAACTTCAAAAGCTCTTTGTCAGGAATGATTTCTCCAATGGAAAGAAGCTGATCTTTTATTTGAGAGATTCTCATGAAGTAGGCCGTTATAGATTTTGACTTGGACATCTTGATTTCACCAAATTGACTTTTCAAGGCTATGACTTGGCTGAGATTGTTGACCTCATACTTCCCAATCAATTTGTTATACATCTCCTTTGACTTTAGCTTGGACACATAGGTGATGAGATGGTCTCTAAGACAGTCGATGATGATCTTCTTAGCCTTGATCTCACTCTTCTTGTACTTGGATTTGACATTGGCATTGGCATTCTCAAGAGTTCCAATTACCTTTCCCTCCACATATTCCATAACATCATTCTCTTCAAGGGTAAGATCCAATCTAGCCCTCCATGCTGCAAAGTTGGAGGGATCATTCAAATTTTCTTCAATCTTGTAGTAAGAGGAAGTCATCTTGTCCAAGAAAGTTGATCATCGATCAATAAGAGAAATGTCTCAAAGAGGTGTTCTCTAGTCTCCAATGGCTAATCTTCACCTCAACTCTGATACCATGTTAATTTTTCACATGTTCTATGCTGCAATAATTACTTAAAACAATTTCATTCACCCCAGTAACAGTTAAGCAATTATAGATAGAACTGTAAACAATAATGCACAATAGAAGATAGCGAAGCACAATGAGACAGATTTTTTGTTGAAGACCAGGGCAAAAGCCCACAAGGGGGAAAACCCAAATCAATTCTTCTTCCTCTTAGTCAATCAATGTTGAGCTTGAGATACATAGTCCAATAGTACATCCATAAATGAGTAAAAGTCAAATATTTGACTTTCCAAGTCAACCAAGTCAAAACCAATCAGATGAGAGAGAGATAGTCAAATCAGGTCAATGCATATGCCTGAAATAGGAGAGAGGAAATTTGGTCAACCTCAGTCAGCAGACCCTGCAATTTTTCGGTCAAATGAAACAGTCAAACAGTCCTGCAATTCTCGGTCAAATTCAACAGTCAGCCCTGCCGTCAACGCCCAGAAAACAGTGCAAAGACTCGGTCAACACAGAATATTGCAGTCAAAGCTTCGGCCTCCAAGCACAGTCAAAATCTCGGTCAAAACAGTAGCAGAAAGTCTTGGTCAACAGAAGGTCCATGATGGTTAATATAGACAGAGACAGATGAGAAAGTCAACTCTTGGTCAAACAGAAAAGGCCTCCTCCTTTGCATGTGTGAACTAGCCCTGCAATTTCAGATCGAACTTGATGTGATGTGTTGAGTGATGATGTGTCAAATGAGGGTCAACAATGATGTATTTATATGTGGTTTTGGAGGAGCCTTTTCCACTGTGGGGCCGACTTGTCTTCCTTAGGAGCTGACTTGGTCAAACCCAGAAATACAAATATTCTCCATGATTTTGTGGATGAAATTCTGACTGAAGCTGCCATTTTCAACAGAATATACTGCTAAAAAGCAATAATAGAATGGTTATATCTTTCAAAGTTATGACATTTTGTTCTTTTTTTAGGTTTTACGAGCAATGGGAATTAGCTTTACATCCAGACTGTGTCTTGTGTGTTTTCACAGTGTTGATTTACAGTTGGTTTTTCTCTGTTACAGGTGCATCAACAACGGCTCAGTGAAAATGAATCACGCAAGTATTTCCAGCAGCTTATTGATGCTGTTGATTATTGTCATAGTAAGGGTGTTTACCATAGAGATTTAAAGGTACTTAATAGTTTCGTGCTGCCAATGATTTTGCCTAGCATTCCATTGTTTTTGATGCTATAGTCACTGCTCATCAAATGCTATGACCAAAATTATACCCTCTCTTGCAGCCTGAAAATCTTCTCCTCGATTCTCAGGGAAACTTGAAAATCTCAGATTTTGGGTTAAGTGCCTTGCCTCAGCAATTAAGGGTAATTAATTTGTTCCATTGTTGGCTGCTAGCTAAAACTATAAATTTAGTTGTTTTGAGGTATATAAGAATATATGTTTTGGACAAACTTTGACCTGTGCTAAAACCAACATATGCAGGAAGATGGACTCTTGCACACAACCTGTGGAACACCAAATTATGTGGCACCTGAGGTTGTATTTTTTTTTTCCCTCTAAGGGTTTGTTATGTTGTGGAAGGATCTTACTGTGACTCAATTATCCTTGTTCTACAGTAAACATGGGTTTATGTTTTAGTGCAAGCGGATAGATAAATTTGAATTTGTTTGTTATACTCTGCTTTGAAGTGTGTTTATTTTTATAATTTGTATTAAACTACAGTAAAATTGGGGTTTATAATTTGCGTAAGACTGTAGTAAGGTTGGGTTTTTGTTCCCAAATAGGTTGATAGATAAATTTGAAAGTGTTTTCTATGTTTCATTTTGTGAAGTGAGTTGATTAGTATTTCCGGCATCAAATTTTATGGAACTGTAAATTTCACATACTGATTTACAAGTCGTTGATAAGAATGCAATTATGAGACATACATTTTATGCTATTTTTTCTTGGATAAATTATTTTATTAATTCGTGATGATCATGCATGCATGCATGTTGTTTCCCTGCACGCCTGCTATCAACAAAAAGGATGATAGGAAGTTTAAGTGTGTTGAAGCATGTGGTAGCTTCGTAAGATATTCTGCATAGGCTTGGTGTCTTAGCATGTGGAAGATGATTTATTGCCTTTTTAGGTGTTTGCTTGGTGGAGTAAGTGATTTATGTCTTCTTTCATAAGTCTAGCTTAGGAAAAGTACAATAATTAAAGTCAATTAATTATTGTGGACTATTAAGTTATTTTCTAAAGATAAATAATTTAATTAACTTAGAAATAATCTCAACCATTGATTTCCAAGATCTTCTAGAAGGGAGATTAAGGTTAGGGATTAAGGCTTGATGAAGATTATAAAAGAAGTCTAGGGAAGAGGTGGAGACACAAAAGCACGAGAGAGAAGCAGCTACAACATCTTTGGGAATGCAGTTTTCTCAAGGAGAGAGTGAATTGTGAAAATTCCGAAACCCGGAATCCTACTGCAACAACTGATAATATTTCTTCTATTTGTTAAATTAGTTAAACAAACTATTTGCAGTTTCTTACGACAAATATTGAAACATATACATTGCAGCCTTCACAAAACAAATACTGTGGAAGAAAAATAAATGCTAGAAAATTAGAGAAATTCTAGCACACACATAAAGATATTGACACAGTTATATTTGGACAATTGTCCCCGGAAAATCCAATGCGGGAAAACCAGTGCAACAAATTGTTGATTTTTGGGTAGCATCGGATGTGCTCTAGCTCCGAAATTTTGTGGAGGGGCTAGAACACATGAGATCTCCAAGACTCAGAAATCGTTTGGAGAAATTCCACCCGGATTGTATTTTATTAAAATAATTAATATTTTTAATGGGGTTCCTAAGTCTAAACTTAGGAAAATTAACATATTAATGGGTATTAATGAAAATATGGGTGAGAAGCTTCTAAGAGACGAGGATCAAGTCTAATTTAATCTTTGCTGTTGATTAGAGATTAGATCACGACCGTTGATGTCTTAATAGAAAAAGTATAAAAGGAGGCTTGGGGTCAGTTGGAGAACACACATAGAGAGATTGAGGAAATCGATTTTCTGAGGTGAGAAGTTCTCAGGAGGAAAATCGATTAGGGAGATCTTGCAGCTGAGGGGCAGGGATAGTTCAGGAATATTGATAGAGAGGCAAAGAGAAGCTTGTGGAGGTAATGCAGTAGCTAGGAGCGTTGATGCTAGGTTAGTTTGAGCCCACACAACCTTGACGCAGAGCCAGAGGGGCCAGTGCAAAGGGAGAAAGCTGCCTTCCATGCAGAGAGTCAGAACTGCCAGAACAACCTGGAACGCTGATGCAGAGGGCAGAAAAGATGACGCAAAGCCTCAAAGAGCTCCACGTAGCTACTACGAAGGGACAACACAGTTGTAGCCCCCTCCAGTTTTGCTTCCGGATCAGCCAGAATCTGCTGGGTGAAGTGAGGTAAAACTCACTCATGTTTTCCGCCATTGTATTTCTCGGTCACTGGTTTTTCGGGAGGGCAACCAACATTTATATTTATAACTATTGCTTAATAATAGAAAACCTTCAGAGCTGCTGCATCGGTTTTCCCACTTTGGGTTTTTCTGAGGATGTTTAGTCCAAAAATAAGCGTGTCCTTTGTGTGTTTCTCATTCATTTTTTAGTACTTGATCTGTATATTGGTGTAGGTTGTGGTGTATCTACGTCAATATTTTCTGAATATTTCTGAAAATAACTTGTTAACTGAAGAAGACAAGTAGGTAATGCAAATCAGTTTACTGCAATAGGACTTTTGGTTTATTAGATTCAGAAATTTTGACATTGTATCAGAGTGATTGTAGATCAAGGAGGATTGAGGCCATCAGTGAAAGGACAGGAAAATCTGTGCTAAAGACAACTATCCCGAGAGACAATGCAGTTTTTGGCCGAGAGAGCAGAGGGGTGACGCAGTGGACGTAGTCACCAAGGGAGGCTCACACAGAGCCTCTGTTAGCTTGATTGGGTGACGTTGTTTTGCAAAGGGTAGTGCAGTGGTTATTGGGCCAACGCAGAGACTGTTGAGTCTCGTTTTTCCAGCTGCCATGGCTAGAGGTGCAGTGCAGATTTCATCTAGAGTTGCTAGTGGGGTGCTGATTCTGTTGGTGCAGAACAGTGCTTAGTGGGGCAGAAGCAAAGTATAGGGAATCAGTCCCTCAAAAGATTTCTTGCCAAGAAATCTAGATCCAGTGCTGAGTGACAACAAAGAGAGATCTGAGAGGGGTGGTCTGTGAAGGAAATCGAAATTTAGAGGGAGCTTGTTCCTTGGAGGATTTCTAGCAACAAAGAAATCCAAATTCGAGTTTTGTTGGGGCAACAACGAAAGAGGGAAAAGAGAACTAGTTCGACATTCTTTTGAGCAGAGATGGCCATTAACGGACTGAGGGAACAAGACAGGTTGGATGGAGCTTCCAACTTCTTCATCTAGAAGGCCAGGATCCTGGCAGTTTTGGATAAAAATCGCATCAAGGATTATGCCTTGAAGACGGTTGTTGTTTTGGTTGATGCTAATCCTCTCAAGAAGTACGAAGAGGCTCAGGCAAAAGAAAAGTGCATGATCTTGGACGGGGTCAAGGATCATGTGATCCCACATATTGCTGAGAAGGACACAAGGAGGGAAATGTGGGAGGCCTTGACCACCTTGTACGAGGGAACTTCCGTTCATCGAAAGATGTTGCTTGAGAGTCAGCTGAGATAGTTTTAGATGCAAAAGGGAGAAGAAATCAATCCCTTCCTTCTTAGGTTGCTAGGGATCCGTGACGAGCTAACTTCCGTAGGGGCTACACCAGATCCTGAATTTATGGTCAGGACTGCCCTGAATGTAGTCACTGAACACTGGGAAACCCTTGTCCAAAGCATCTTGGGCAAGGCTTCTCTTCCCAGTTGGGAGGAGATGTGGGCTGCTCTTCGACAGGAAGAGATCAGACAGTTGACCAAAGCGGGAAGCAGTAGCAAAGGGATTAGAGTCAAGGAGGAAGAGGAGGATGCAACTCTCGCATCAGTGGGACAACAAGGGTAGCAGAAGAGGAAGAAAAAGGACATATCCAAAGTTAGATGCTTCAGATGTGAAGAAATGGGTCTCTTGTTGCACAAAATGTTTAGGCACCACGACAACGACTCAGATCGGGGGCTGTCACCCTGATCCCCAATCTCTCCATTTAAGTTGTCCCCCTACAATAGGTTAAGGGGGGTAGACCCTATGGAAAAGTGGAATGAAGAAGAACTAGTTGGGAACGAACTAGTTCAGGAGACACAGTGAAGCGATCAAGTACTTGATTAAGATTTAACAAGACTTATAGGATTTGATTAGATTTTAAACGTTTGATGCCAGTGCCTTATGGAGTCAACGATCTTGCTAGGGAAATTAAGACCAAGTAATCGATTAGCAATTGCTACTTAGATGAATGACTATTTTATATGAAATGCAGATCCTAAAACTAATGTGAGATGCAAGAATCTTGGTTAATTTTAGTTAAATGCTTATTTAAATGTGAACCCTTCAATCCTTTTTGTGTTGAGCCTGATTTCGTAGTAATTGGCAGAGAGAAGATCAGGAGAAGCACACTAAGGTGTGATTAATGATACCTCCCCGGAAATTCTAACATACCCGGTGCTTTCGGCGCTGCAGAAAACTGTGGCTCTGACGACTGCAAGGTCACCGTTTTAAGTACTATTAAAACAAGCATCTCAAGAAAAGATGGATGGAGATCTATCTGTCTATTGACCAAGCTTATGCTTGGAAGTAAATTTTATCTATGCAAAGTTAATTAATATGCAAATGCACCAGAAGATGAGATGAAGTTAGACTCGAGGATGGGAAAACATTTATGTCGCAAAAAGCCCTCAATTACCCGAATGAAATGCTCGCTTTATGGATGAAGACTTAAAAGATAAACTCTTGAAGATATTATAATTAAAACACCAGCTTATTTCAAATCTTTCTAATACAGTTACAACTCAAAGAGAACAAAAACTTCTTTGCAATTAATATCAACAAATGCTCAAAAAATACTCAGTTTATGAAACAAGGAATATACATTTTATCACAATTCCATGACAGAGTACTTAATTTTCAAAAATTAATTTTTAGGACAACAATAAGAAAAACTTTATGACAACAGCAATATGACAATGAAAACAATGAGCTATCATTGATATCTTTATGCCGAAAATTTACTGAAAATTTTCCAAACTTGCCCACATGAATTATCAATTTTTTTTTAGCCTGTTATGATGTGATTTCAGAAATTATATCAAATCTAATATACTTATTATAGCCAGCAATTAAAACATGAAATAAGCCTAATGATGAATGCCCAACTCAAGAAATTAATTCCTTAATGTATTAGACAACTTAGGAACTGATTTTAGGCTAACCCACATGTAATTTTTCCACTGTTATATTTCGGACTTCAGAAATAGAATTATTCAGAAATAACAATGACCCAAAATGTAGATTTAGGCCAAATTCTTGATACACATCAAACATAAATGACTTACTAATGTATTTAGCAATTTTTTAGTTAATTTCAAACCACTTAGATGTGTTTTTCACCACTATTAGGAAGGTTTACATTATAACATGATCCTCAGGCTGACGATGATAGTTGGATGGCAGCAACACATTGATCAGGTGCTATCCCTTTTGCGAAAAAAGTGGGTGTACTGCTATGGGTCGTTGACACGTAGTGGTCAACAGGGTCATTTCGCCACACAGTTTCCTCGGAAAAAGGTTAAAGAAGAGAAGTCTGACTCAAAGGCTGCTCCAGTGCAAGTTGACAAGGAGGACAATGAGGATTGCGCCACGAGTGCTCATGCACCTCTAGAGAAGAGGTGGGGCGATATTGAGCTGTAGTTGGGAGGACTATAGGAGGGCAGGATCCTTGAGGTGCTCAAACTTTTGGATCACATATGGCTACGGGAGTCATTAATGACAGTAGCAGAATGACGTGAGTTAGTTGGTGCGAGGGATGATGGTGCAACAATGGCAGAGCTAGAGTGCCAAAGTCTGAAGCAACGCAGTGGAGTGTTGCGACAATGCGAGAGGCACAAAGCAGATACAACAGCAACGCAGTAGCATCAGAGGGTCAGCATAGATTAGCAGCAGAGGTAGCTTCAGCGTCGAAGGACATCCAGACTGACCAACATGTCAGCTTTTGGGTGGCTTTTTAGTTGCTTACTTCTCAGCGACTGAGTTGCAGTGCAAGAGTTAGTAGTCGCAGTGCTATGGGCAACATGCTTTTGCATAATGAGAGGGAGCTACAGTACAGATGTAGTAGTGACAGTGGCAGTGTCATGGGCAACAATACAGATTGTAGCAGCACAGTGGATGAAGGGCAACAGGCCGAGCATCAGCCGCGCAGAGAACCGATGTCGTGGATCAATGTGATACTTCTGCTGGGAAGTATTGCTAGAGCACAATTTTGGGTAGCATTGGATGTGCTCTAGCTCCAAAATTTTGTGGAGGGGCTAGAACACATGAGATCTCCAAGACCCAGAAATCGTTTGGAGAAACTCCACCTAGATTGCATTTTATTAAAATAATTAATATTTTTAATGGGGTTCCTAAGTCTAAACTTAGGAAAATTAAAATATTAATGGGTATTAATGAAAATGTGGGTGAGAAGCTTCTAAGAGATGAGGATCAAGTATAATTTAATCTTAGCTGTTGATTAGAGATTAGATCACGACCGTTGATTTCTCAACAGGAAAAGTATGAAAGGAGGCTTGGGGTCAGTTAGAGAACACACACAAAGAGATTGAGGAAAGTGATTTTCTGAGGTGAGAAGTTATCAAGAGGAAAATTGATTGGGGAGATCTTGTAGTTGAGGGGTAGGGATAGTTCGGGAATACTGACAGAGAGGTGGAAAGAAGCTTGTGGAGGCAGCACAGTAGACAGGAAAGTTGACGCTAGGCCTATCTGGGCCCACGCAGCCTTGATGCAGAGCCATAAGGGCCAACTCGGAGGGAGAAATCTGCCTTACACGCAGAGAGCCTGGAAAAACCAGGAAAGCTAATGCAGTGGGTAGAAGAGTTGACGCAGAGCCTCAGAGAGATCCACGTAGGCCCATGCAATTATTGTGAAAGGGCAACACAGTTGTAGTCGGGGCTAAACAGTTTTGCTGCCGGATCAGCTGGAATTTGCCGAGTGAAGTGAGGTAAAACTCACTCAGGTTTTCTGCCATTGTATTTCTCTGTCATTGGTTTGTCGGGAGGGCAACCAACATTTGTATTTAGAATTACTACTTAATAATAGAAAACCCTCAGAGCTGCTGCACCGGTTTTCCCGCATTGGGTTTTTCCAGGGATGTTTAGTCCAAAAATAAGTGTGTCTTTTGTGTGATTGTCTCATTTATTTTTCAGTACTTGATCTGTATATTGGTGTAGGCTAAGTGTATCTGCATCAATATTTTCTAAATATTTCCGAAAATAACTTATTAATTGAAGAACACAAGTAGGTAATGCAAATCATTTTACTACAATAGAATTTCTGGTTTACTAGATTCAGAAATTTTTGACACAGATGAGGGTTTCTTTATTAATCTTTTAGTAGTAATTCAAGTACAAGAATTCAGATAGCAAAACAGGGGAAAAATACTAAGAGAAATTTAGCAACAAATTTCTCACTCTCCACAGCGACTTCCTGACCCCGAGATGGGCCCTCCGCCCATATGCTGGTGTGTCTGCATCACTCTCTGCGCAGTGCTCTAGTGCATTGCGTCTCTCCTCACTCTATCTCTTCCTGAATTCCTCCTGCACTTTCGGACCATTGCTGATACCCTATCTCTCTCTCCTGCAACTCACTCTCCGGCTCTATCTCCTCTACTAAACTTCAGCTATTGAGAAAATCGATCTTCTTGGGCAAATGAGTAACTGCACTTGTGTATTCTCCATCTATCCATCAACTTCTTCTTATAATCCTTTGTTGGAGCACAAACGACCAAGATTAAAACATAATCGATGGCCCAAATTATTTCCCTATTGATCTGTATGAGTTTCTAGAACATTCAAACCTTAACGTAATTAATTCTGATTAATTAGTCATATTCCCTAAGTTTAGATTGAGGAAATATTTAAAAAATGACTAATAATCTAATTAAGTCATTTCTAGGTGGAATTTCTAGAAATGATTTCTGGGTTTTGGAGATCTCATGTATTTTAGCCTCTCCACAAAATTTCATGGCTAGAACATGTCCGATGCTACAAAAACTAACACTCCCTCTTAGCAAGGAAAGTTTTATAGTGATGCAATTACTGCCACAACACATTGTCTCTGACCCATCTTCTGTCACGTTGTTGATGTCTAGCTATTGTTGCCCACCAACTACTGTGCAACTCTAATATGCACTGCGTTTGTGCTGCCGCTGACCCTACTGCCAACTACTGCATCTGCACTGCAACTCCCTCTCATCTGTTGCTTCTGCAACTGAGAATCCATCAGTTTCTAGTACTGAAACAGGTTCTCCACCATACCATCCTTCAAATTGTCATCCTCTAGGTGATTGTCCCAAATTTTATATGTGGGATCCTCATAAGCCCGATCACAGTAATGACTCAACAACCTCAAGTTATAGTGCACATAAACCAAGCTTTTTGCTCGGTTTTCATTGAGTTTGTTTCTTTTCACATTGTGTATGAAGCTGTAGGTGCTCCAACACCTCTCTGCAGAAGAAGTATTCACAACCTGTGATAGAACTTTTTTTGCCAATTTTGGCAAAAGTCCATGGCCGCCATATGTTTCCCACCATGTGAGAGCATCAATTCTGTCTCTGTCTTCCATTGCATGGAAGGTACCAAACAAACCAGTGCCACTGAGGTATTTGCCTATTTCAAGGCGCACAGCTGCACATTCCTCCCTGTCAGGTATCAACTTTTCCAATACTTGCAAATATCCACTAGTTACCTCTGCATCTAAATGGGGTTTGGTCCTAATCCCACCCCTTGGTGCAGGTTGGCCCAACCAAGATGTAGAGTAGTATTTTGGCGTAAGGATATACGCCAAGAAATGTAGTGGAAGATTAAGTCTATTCCACCGTACACACACAAAATCGTGAATCATTTTGTACAAGTCGGGATCTCTGTTATGAACAATATCTTTTATTTGCCCCAACATGGTATCCATCTGCTCATACACCTCGCCAATCATTGGTTTGTCTGTATCTGCAAACTGAATCATGTGATAAATGGGCTTGGTGAAATCCAACACTTGCCTCACACTTGTCCAACACTAACCATCAAGAGCGGCCTCGTCCACTAGTTCAAAACCTTGCCTGTCAGCTACATTTGTAGCCCTTTCCTTTAATACCTGCCAATGTGACTTGATACCATGCTAGCCAATGACTCTCTTACCTTCAAAAGGCGCCTGAAGGTGAGGTAATAGCTACCAAATCTGGTCTTCGCAATTTTCAACAACTCCAATCTTGAGTGATTGCGGAAAAGGCCATGTGTATTACTATGATTTATAATAAATTTTATCATTTGTTTGCCTTTCTTGTACAAATCACCAATCCATTGGTATTGTGCATTTTTGTTCTTGACAACATCATGCATCAGAAGGTTCAATGTGTGAACCAAACATCCAGACCAAAATATGTTGGGGTATTTATCCTCAATAATTGCTCCCGGTTGCCTACAATTAGAGATTATCAGTGATGACTTTGGATGACATTGTATGACCAATACGGTCAATTGTTTCAAGTAATGCTTCTGCATGTTGATGCCGTCCTGACTTGTCTGAGTAATCATGTGCAGTTAGAAAGATGGCGCCACTAACAACCCACAAGAACACTTATCAATGTTGCCTTTTACATTTGTCCATCCATCAGATACAATGGACACCCCATGGTCAGTCCAAGAACTTGTCATTCTATTCAAAGAAAGTGATATTTTTGCTTTTTCATGATCAAGTCCAACGGTTCTTGCCTTGTCATACCCAGGTCTCTTGTATCCTCTAGGGGCATCATTTATGGCAGAAACCATTTCGTGCCAATAAGGTGAGCGAAGAACATTGAATGGTATCCCACATGCATAGAGAAACCTGTAAACCTTTGAATCCACATCATTCCTACACCCCTCATCAAGGAAACCTGATATGGTTCTATGCCTTAAACCTGATGACCTTGTGCCTCGATATCCACTGCCTTGGGAGGATGCTGAATGAGTTCTTTGTGCTTGTGATTGTGAGCTTGGTTCAAAGAAACCCATTGATTTTTTTGATTTGTATTGGGCTTCCTCCTCTTTCCTTGTGTATTTGGCTCTATCCGTTGCTGACACCGCTGGACAAGTTTTGATTCCTATTTGTTTGTCTCCATCCCATGGCCTTTTCCCGTAGAGGTGTTTTCTGGCACAGGTGTATGAACGTGTGTAATCATTGTTGCAATGGGCGCAATGAAATTTAGTGGTTCCATCCCCTTTCCTTGCTTCAGGCCTGTTAACATATTTCCATAATGGGGTCTGGTCTTGTTTAGTTTTTTGAGAGTCATGTTCACCCTCCTCCAGCTCTTCCTCACCGAGGTTTTCATCAAATCCACTTTCTCCAGCTTCTTCAACCCCCTCTTCATTTTGGCCCCTCCATTTCCTACTCTCCAGCACCATAATAACCATAAAAGGGACCAAGAAGAGGAAAATCCCAAGAAATATAGCCAGGTCCATGATATTTGATATTTGTAGGGTTTTGAATCTGCAAATTAATTTAATTTATTTAGATTAATTAATTTAATAATTTTAATCTATTAATTTAATTTAGATTCATAATTTTTTTACTCAATATAGTTAATAAACTAAATTAAACTACCTAAATTACTACCTAACTAAATTACTAAGTTACTTACCTCTCTGCAGGCTTGCTCCTCGCTCCTCGACAATTGCTCCTCGCTTCTCCTCGCTCCTTTGCTCTTGCTCTCCTTGCTCTGGCTCTCATTCAAGTGATAATGAAATGTTTGTTTGCCTCATTGGGCTTTTAAAACAATTTTTTTCTTTTTTTTTTTTTTGTTCTCTTTAAATTGGAAATTTTTTTCGCTTTCGCGCCTTTTTTCTGCCCGGATCGCTCCTGGCGTCGGTCGATTCGCTCTCGAAGCGAATATTTAACGCTCAGGAGCGATCGGGAGCGATCGCTTCCGAGCGTTAAATATTTGCTCTGGGAGCGACGCTCCTGATGTCGCTCCCTAAATTGGCAGGGAGCGCAATTTTTTTTATCGGGAGCGCGCTCCTGACCCGCTCCCGCCCGGAGCGCGGATTGGGAGCGGGAGTGAGGGGGGGGGGCGCTCCCCAGCAACACTGTTCTCGATATTCTATGAGGTGTTCTGTTTTGAATGTACACCGCTGCGTTTCATGCCTCCGCCCATAAAAATCTAGGCAAATCGTGGTCATACAGCGTAGCCTTTGCAGCCCCAACTATGGTTTTGTTCTTTCGCTCCGCTACTCCACTTTGCTGAGGATTATATGGAGCTGTCCATTCTCTTTTGAAGCCTTCCTTCGCGCAGAAGTCTGTGAAGTCTTCATCTGTATATTCTCCACCATTATCTGAACGTAGCACCTTGATCTTTTTCTCTGTCGCATTCTGTACGAGAGCCTTGAACTCTCTGAACCGATCAAAGGCCTCATCTTTGGTCTTTAATAAATAGATCCAGGTCTTCCTGGAATGATCCTCAATAAAGGTGACGAAATATTCGCCACCGCTAAGAGCTCTAGTGGTCATAGGGCCGCGAATATCTAAGTGTATCAATCACAACGCACCATTTGCTCTGCTGTCACTTCTAGGAAATGATGCCTTTGCATACTTCCCAAGTACGCATCCTCTACACACATCATCGTTCTCTGTACTGAGCACTGGAGCTCCCATTACAGTTTCTCTGAGCATCCTTAGTGCTCCATGGTATAAATGTTCCATCCTCCCGATGGCTCCTTCCCATTGCTATTATCATTGCCTATCAATGCCATTGGAGAATCGAGCTGCAACCTGTATAATTGGTTGCTTCGAGCTCCAATCTGTCTCACCTTCTTCCAGCTAGAGTGTTTGACATACACTCTCTTCCCGACGAAGTGTACATCATACCCCTTGTCCTGTAACTGGGACACTGAAATTAGGTTCATACCCAATCCTGGCACATGTAGTACATTAGTAGCGTTGGTGCTGGTTCTTGTTTCTGTCTGAAATTCTATGGTGCCTCTCCCTACTGCCCATAGTGATTTGGAAGTCCATCTGCTCCTCTTGATAGTTAGATAAATATTCTCTAACTCTTGCCATATGAGCTGAAGCTCCACTATCAATATACCAAACACCAGATGATGCCGAACTTGTCAAGGACGCGAATTCATCCTCCAACTTGGAAGATAATTATGAGGCTTCCTAACTGTTGATTCTATCAATGATTTTTTGTGTTATTTCTCCTTTCCTTCCTAACGCTGATTTCGCTGCTTCAAAATATTGCGCCTTTGCTGGAAATATGCTTTGTAAAGAAAGATTGTTGCTCCCTCTGCCTCCAGCAATCCTCGATCTAGAAAATCTAATTTCTTTGTTGACTCTCTCAGAGAAATAGACCTTTCCTCAAAAACTGACCCTCCTGGCCAAGGGGACTATGCAACCTCTGGGGTTTTGAGTAGCTGCTTACGTAGTGCTACGAAGCTCCTTCTCCTTTTTGCATTTGAGCTCTCCAACTTCTATCTGTGCTCTGATACCATCTGAAAACTCCGAAGGCCGGAATCCTACTGCAACAACTGATAATATTTCTTCTATTTGTTAAATTAATTAAACAAACTATTTGCAATTTCCTACAACAAATATTGAAACATATACACTGCAACCTTCACAAAACAAATAATGCAGAAGAAAAATAAATGATGGAAAATTAGAGAAATTCTAGGACACACATATAGATATTGACACAGTTATTTTTGGACAATTGTCCCTGGAAAAACCCAATGTGGGAAAATCGGTGTAGCAGATGAGGGTTTCTTTATTAATCTTTCAACATTAATTCAAGTACAATAGTTCAGACAACAAAATAGAGGAAAAATATTGAGAGAAATTTAGCAACAAATTTCTCACTCTCTACAACGACTCCTTGACTCCTAGATGGACCCTCTGCCCACATGCTAGTGTCTCTGCGACACCCTCTGCGTAGTGCTCTAGTGGACTGCGTCTCTCCTCACGCTGTCTCTTCTTGAATTTTTCATGCACTTCTCGAACCACTCTTGATACCCTCTCTCTCTCTCTCTCTCTCTCTCTTGCAAATCACCCTCTGGTTCTATCTCCTTTGCTGAACTTCAGCCACTGAGAAAATCGATCTGCATGGGCAACTGAGTAACTGCACTTATGTTTCTCCATCGACTTCTTCTTATAATATTCTGTTGGAGCACCAATGGCCAAGATTAAAACATAATCGATGGCCCGGATTATTTCCCTGCCGATCCATGTGAATTTCTAGAACATTCACATTTTAACTTAATTAATTGTGGTTAATTAGTCATATTCCCTAAGTTTCGACTTAGGAAATATTTAGAAAAAAATTAATAATCTAATTAAGTCATTTCTAGGTGGAATTTCCAAAAACGATTTCTGGGTTTTGGAGATCTCATGTATTCTAGCATCTCCACAAAATTTCATGGCTAGAACACATTTGATGTTACAAAAACTAACATGAATTCTCTAGAGCGTGGGGCTCGGCTTGACTGAGGAGAAGGAAGAAGAATATAGGGATAATTTCAGAGTGATTTTAGGAGGCTGATTTGTTGGGAATTGGAGAGGCAAAATTGCTGAAGTGAGGAGGCGCAATTGCTGGGGAGGCCGATTTGCTATGGTTGAGTTGTTACTGCGCAAAGGTTGATTTTCTGGTGAGAGGTGGGCCTATTTTCTTCTGGTTGATTTTCCTTGGCCCGAATTATTCTAGTGGGGTCGAGTTGCAAGTTCCAGTCACGGTATTTTTCTTTGTAATATCTCTGTGGGTTGAAACCTTGATTTTCTAGATTAATAAATGACAGGTAATTGTTGTGGGTGAATTATTTCTATTGCAATGCGTGATTGATAACTCCAATTTATTTCTGTTGCATATATTTCTAGATGTTAAAATACCAATGATTTTACTTTTTTCGGTAATTCAAGATTTATTTTGTTAATTAAATAAATCGTCGGGAATAAATATTTGTTGTGAGAAAATAAATATGGGCTAGCATTAAGAGATTTAACATGGTATCAGAGCTTTCTAGATAAATTTGAGAGAGAGATCCAAAATCACTAGGGTTTGTAGTAGCGAGTTTCTTTTTTTCTTACAGCAAGGGAATTATTTTGAAATTTTGCAGTTGTGTTTTGTGGTCGAGGTTGATTTGTGACTAAGTTGCAGGAAACATTGGAAAAGGGTTCGTTTCCGGCCGGAAATGATACGGAAACGAGGAAACTCGTACCTACGGTCTGGAAACTCGTTTCTGGCCGTACTGGCCCGTTTCTCGAGGAGGAAACGTGGCCAGTATGGCCGGAAACGTGTTTCCAGGCCATACGGTGGAGTTTCCTATTCTAATTTGACTTTTTCTTGTATTTTTTTTTAATTTTTTCACTTCTAATTTTTTATTGGGCGACTAAAATCCCTTTTGGATGCTTTTAGATGCCTCTGAAGTTATAAAAAAGAGGATTTTTTGAGTGGGAAAGCGTAATGTTCAAGCGTATGGCCCTAGTGTTGATATGCAATTCATTGTAATGTTAAGAATATGTTAAATTCTTAAAGTAAAAGTGAAATTCTCCTTTATTTTTCATTTTCATCCTTTTACCTAAATTTTTAACATTACCATGAAATGACTCGGGATGTTTGAGAGTGGTTTCGCCCTCATTGGATTTCATATGGAGAAAGTAGAATTTTAGATCTCACTCAAAATCTAGTAGACTTATCTGTTTTTCAGGATTTCATGATTGGGGGATTGCAATGTTTCCATTGGATTTTGTCATGTATTAGGGTATGGAATTTGTATTTAATCAAGAGAACCAAGCCCTCTATGTAGGGGAGACTCCCAATAATCAAGAGCATGTAGGGTACTAGGGTATGAAACTTGTATTTAATCAAGAGCACTAAGGTCATTCGACTATGTAGGAGGAGGCTCCTAATCAAGCATGAGATAAGAAATTAGAAATTTCTCGTGGTTGATTTTGTATATTGCTATTTTCATTATGTGATCAGTCATGAGTAAATGTGATGTAAATTTAGAGACTTATAGTTTATGCATTGACAATTGACAATTTAATCACAATGTAATAAATTAGAATGTATCATATATGCTTTATGATTGCACATATTTCTTAAATGTGCTAATATATATATATATATATTGCGTTTCCCTGTTTCCAAAATTTGGGGGGGTCACGTTCCGTACCCGTTTCCCCGTTTCGTGCAACTTAGATTTGTGAAGATGGAATTGTTACCACTTAAACTAGCAGGGGACCTAAAGAGGAACCCTAAAGGGAAAATGCTAGACCAAGTGCAACAAATAGAGACCTAGCCCACTGTCACCTCAGCTAATGCTTCCTACTATTTACGGAATTTTACTGATGGGAGGAGACCCGATATATTATGGAATCACCAATGAAGGATAAATCAATGAGTGGATGTGGAGTGACCCAAATGATCCCTTTCTAGAAGAGGTTGAAGGATAGAGCTTCCTTGCTTTCTAAGCAAGGTGCAATGTCTTGTACGAGAGGGATGCGAGGATTTGAGGGTTAGGTTTAGGGAATATGACTTGTGAAAGAGTTTCCCAATCCCTAAAATCCAAGTTGAAATAGGTAATCGGATGGTTCTTGAAGAATTGTTTTTTCAAAGGAATGGGACCACATGGGACCAAGTGGAACCAACCTAGGTTAGGAGGTAAGAGTTCAACAACCAATGATGTTCTTAACCCAGACAAGGAAGGGGAAAGGATCAAGGAAACAATATTCACGTAAATGTGTTGAATTGATCCTATGAGGCACTAGCCTTGGTGATAGTAGGGCAAATTTCGATCTTGGAGCTAGGAATTGGATTTTCTCACAACTCCACTATCAGAATGACTTCAAAATTGGAGGAGGCCTTGAGGAGACACTAGTGCAACAAAGGTTAGGAGATCCAACTTTTTGGAGGGCTATTTTGTCGGGAAAATGATGCCCTAGGTGACCCAACTTGGCTAGACCTAAGAAAATGTGAAAAAAAGTTGATTTTAGGTGATCACCTCTTGGTAGATCAGTGCCTTAGTCTTGGGAGAATGGAGTCTATGATAAATATAAATGAGGAACTTTGGTTCTTAGTCAAGGATGCCTCAAAACTACTTTGCTAGCCTTCTAGGTCAAAGAGAAGCAATCTTGCAGCTTTTATAGTTCGCTGTGCAAAAGGTAATGGATTATTGAGATGAATTTGTTGATCGAATTATCTTTAGGAGATTTCATTCAAATTACATGGCCCATACATTGAGAGATGCTATATAGAGACAAAATTCCACAATTTAAGCAGTAAATGCATGCAACAATTAGCGCTAAAAATAACGTAAATCCTAGTCCAATGTATATGACAAAGTGAAACAAAAATAACATTAAAAGCATGTAATTACATGTAATAGAATATATCCAACTATCCACAATTTGAAAATAGAGAAGTTCCAAGACAAGGTAAACCAAATCCACACATCAAAATTCATCCTTAAAGCTCTAATTCATCCTTCAAGAAAAGGTGTGAAATTCTCAAGAGAGAAGAAATCCAATCCAAAGTGATGATGAGCAAATGAAGTCATCTCACTTGTATTAATACACTAATGAAGAGTTCGAATTAGTCTCCTTGGCCTCCATAAACCTCAAAAAAATAAAATAATGTGCTAATATTCTAACTTTTGGCGACAAGCCCACCAAACTAGCTCACAAATGAAAAAATATGCCTCTTAAGAGGTCAAATGATGAATAATACATGTCGTAGATTCTCCAAGAGGCTTGATGAGGTCCATGGGTGCCATAATGAAGAGTAGGATCCTCAAAAGTGATGGACAAAGGGTTGGCGGCTGGCCCCTTGTTCTCCAAACAATAAACTTGTGGTCTGAATAATAACCTCATGGGTCTCCAAATAATTGTAGATCGTCTGCAAGGGCTCTGATGATGGTGTAGTTGATGCAACATCATCTTACAAGTGCTGGGTCAACTGCCAAGTGTATGGTACATTTGTGGGGCCGGTTGGGCAAAGGTGAACTAGGTGCATCTTCCTCGTCTAGTGGGAGTATCTTGAACATCTTTGACTATCCTCGGGGATCCATGGGAAGCTGTCTACTGTTGTGGAGACCGATGGCTCTCAACACACACCCTACATGTGCCAATGTAGCCCTTTGGAGGATTCGGACCTCATATAGGGAGACCAAACCCGAGATGGAGACCATTTGCAATCCTGCATAAGATCCAATGCGTCCCCTAGCCTTCCAGTACAAGAAGTCATTAGAGAAATCGCGTAAATCAGCTTCCCAACCATGGACCATAGGTGGGGACTTCATAATGGCCTGCCCTTCCCATAATGGGCTTCGGGATGTGCCAGTGTCTCCTCACTCCAAATGGGGTTTACCAAGTATCCTTTTAGGTGGTTTCTACTTCTAGAGGGGATACTATGTTTAAAGTACATCCTTCAAAAGGTGGTGGTGTGTGACAAACAGGTGAATGAAGTAGGGGATAAGAAGGGGCAACCCCCACATGTTGGGCTACATGGGTAGCTAATAAAAGGGAAGCCCACACTTGGGTTTATAATGTATATGAGGGAGCAATTGTGGTACATGAGATGCCCCGACCTTGATTTTTCCACCCTTATTTATATGTCTTTTGCCTTTTTATGATTTTCTTTGATTAACTACTCGGGGCTGAAGGGGTAAGAGCATGATTTGGGTAAGGTAGGGTAGTTCGTTTCCCAGCAGGGGTTGGGACAATCATGGGTTCCTATATGATGAAGGAGGCTCATAGAACTTATAGGAACTAGGGTGATGCCCATGATAATGGGGTAGAGCTCATGTATTAGCTTTTTCCCACGTGCTAAATGTGTTTGTCCTGACCATCTTTTGCATTTTGTGATGCATTTTCCCGTTGAATGTGGCCAAATATGCTTTTGTCTTTCTTTTTAGCTGCATCAACCTCTAGACATCATTCTAGGCCTGACCCAAGGTGTGGGCAAGGGGAAGGGGTGAGCCAATCCGATGTGGACCCTGTGGAGGAATGTGGACCCAGGTGGGAGAAATGATGAATGGGGTTAGAATGCGTGAAAAGGGGGTAATATTAGTGGATAAGGGAGCAGGACCACACAACCAAAATCGGGGTTTCCTGTGAAATACCATCCCTAATGCCAAATAGTGAGTAAAAGAGATGCCACAGGACTAGAATCCAAGGTTAATATCCAAGAGGGGTCTAGGGGACAAGAGAACAGACCTAACCCATTTGTTCCGCCGAATCCCCCCGTTAATCCATGCTTAGAAGTGTCCATGATAAGCAAACTACAATACTCAATTACCAAATGACAAGGCATACCTTTAGGTTCGGGAGGCCCACCTTCAAACATACGATCATGGCGGATGGGAGATTGACCACATGGCTGGCTCAGGTGGCGGAGAAATGACATAATGAGCTAGCTAGTGGTCGGAAGGGGCTGTTGGCTACCGGCTGAGGACCACCTTGGATTTTTTTTTTCTCCTAGGGATATCACCCACAAAATGGTGGGTAACATCTGGCTGCAACTAGGATGTGACCTCTCGAAGAAGTGGGCGAAGCTACTCAAATGGAACTCTAACAATCTCCTGGTTATTGTAGGCCTGTCACCTGCACATATAATAGATGAAAAAAAAATGGGGCAACAGGCTTTCACGGCATCTCATGATCGCACATGCTATATGTTAGGCCATAAAATCAATAGAATATAAAACATGTAGATATGCATCTATCTACCATGAGAAATATCATATGATTTTATTTCCAATGCAAAAATCATCATGCAATGGATCCTACTCTACCATGCATATGATACAATGACAAGTCTCAAGGAAAGAGGTGATACAACTTAATTTGACTGGCTCAGGCCAAAGGTCGTCGTTAAGTTTGGCAATGTAGTAATAACCATCCCCAACCTTTCCATGAATCCTAACAGGTATGGGATCTTTATCAACCAAGGCTAAATCCCCAACCTTATATTCTTTCTTAGGCTTCTTCTATTTACTTGTTTGAGAGATTAGTCGTTTGAGGATACAAACTTTTTGAGTCGGGAGAATAAGGGAAGGTTTCTTGGTCTCACATGTCTCATAATAAGGTTCAGGCTTAATCATATGAGGTAAGTAAGTAGGTTCCCTATAAAGGATAAAAGGGATGCCATCGGATTACAGAATGTTGCATATGATAAGTCCATTTGAACATGCCCCCCAATGGTAGCTCCCCATTTCCTAGATAATAGCATCCCCCACACATCAGGAATATCAATAACAATAACATCCATGAGGAGGGATATATTGGGATTCCTAGCTAAAGAAACCTTAAGGTCTTTGACAATACCTTCTACTTCCACAGGTTGGAATTAAAGCCACACACCTTTTTGTATGGTCGAGTGACGCTGAGACCCAATTGCTTCATAACAGTTAAAGGCATGTTATTTGCGAAAGCACTTGAGTCTAACATACAATTGTGTAAGAAAAGGTCATTGACAGCCAAAGTAAACAAGAAAGGTTCATGCCCAACCTTTCGGTCAGGAATATGAATGTTTTGCAATTCATGGCTTCTTCGAATGATGTGGGCTCATTTTGAATGATAGTGCTCATAATGGTCAAGTATCATTGATACTTGGTCGACTTCTTGCTTTCACGGAAAGTCCCCTTTGGTGCAAGATGTCTCTCGACATCTTCAAGAGTCTCCTTGAGTCATGAGGGCCTCTTCTTGGAGGAGGATCAATAGGATCCATGGGTTCATCAACATTTGGCATCGTTTCATCTTCTTTTTCATTTTGCTTTCCGGTGTCAGTTTCTTTATCCTTCCTAGGTATAGGAAGGTTGTCAACCTTGCTAAGAGCCATATCTTCGTCAAAGGTGACATCATGACTTATCTCAACTTCCCTTTGACTAGCCACATAAATTCTATAGCCCTTAGAATTTTCACTATAGCCCACAAAGATTCTTTTCTTTCTAGATGCAACCAATTTGCTTCTTTTCACTTTTGGTACATGAAAGTATACGAGACTTCCAAAAATTCAAAAATGAGAGACATCGGGTTTCTTACCAGTGAACATTTCCTCGGGAGTCTTGGAGTCCAATGCTTGATGAGGGCATCGATTTTGAACATACACAGTGGTATTCACAGCTTCGGCCCATAGAAACTTCGGAAGCCTTTGATGATGAAGCATGGCACGAACAACTTCCATAATAGTACGGTTCTTCCTTTCAGCCACACCATTCTGCGTAGGAGTGTATGGTATTGTGGTCTCCCTCTTAATGCAAGCTTCTCTGCAATAGTCATGGAATTCATTGGATTCATACTTGGTCCCATTATTAGTCCTCAATATCTTGATTCTCTTCTCGGATTGATTTTCGATCATGGCTTTGAAGTGACGGAACCAGGTGAACACTTCATCCTTCTTTTTCAATAAGTAGATCCAAATCTTGCGAGAATAATCATCCGTAAAAGTGAGATAATATAAATACCCTCCCAAAGAGTTTACGGGCATCATACTAGATATGTCAGAGTGGATCAATTGCAATATATCGGTGGTCTTGCTATTACTAGAGGGGAATGGTCCCCTTGTAAGTTTTCATTCGACACATGTTAGAAATATACCTTCATGCTCTACTTTGAACTCGGGCATACCTGTCACCATTTGTCTCACATCGGGAAGAGCCTTATAATGAAGATGGGCAAACCTCCAGTGCCATAGTTCATATTGTAGAGATGTGTTGCAAGACATGGCCCCCAATGGACTTCCTCCAACTTGATACAAAGTGTCAACTTAGAAACCAAGAGTAAAAAAATCTTTAAAATTCTTTTTCTAAACATGTACCTATCCATCGATGAATGCCACCTTGTAACCTTTGTCTTCCATTGTCGAAATGGACACCAGGTTCTTCTTGAGATCAGGAACATATAGAACTTCTTGTAAATGAATCGTGTTACCCTGATTCAATTGAAGGGTAACATTCACTACGCCCTTTACGGGATAGTTGGCATTGTCTCCAAGAATAATCTTCAAGTTTGTCTCCTTCTCTATCAATTAGAGAGAGCTTCCTTGTATTTGGTGAAGTGCCTTGATGCACCACTATTGATAAGCCAATTCCCCAAGGTGTCTGGAGGAGAGGTAGTAGAGAGGGCCGACATAAGATATTACTCCTTTTGCTTATTTTTAACAACATTTGATTCTTCATACCTGGAGTTCCTTGCTTTCTTAAAAGGTTGACCATTTCCATGATGTCCCACATTCCTTTTTCCTTTGCCATTGAAGCTGCCATTCCTTTGATTGTTGTTGTTGAAGTTGCCCCTGGAGTGATTGTGATCATCATCATGAGATGTGTCCCTTCTATTTGGACACTCCCTCGCATAGTGGCCAAACTTATTGCAAACAAAGCACCTACCCTTCCTTCCACCCTTAGATCCGGGCTTTCCATTGAAATGACCTTTAGACCCAACATTATTTCTCCTTTTGGCATGAGTAGAAAAGGCAGTGGGGCTGCCTCTATTAGAAGGCATTTCTTGCTCCACCATTCTTGTTTCTTCTTGAATGCATCTTGACATCCGTTCTTCAAATCCCGAAATTCGATCATTATTGAGAATAGTGGTTCTAAATATATACCACTCAGGTGGGAGCCCTCCAAGGGTAGTGATAGTAAGTTCCTTGTCAGGAATGACTTCTCCAATTGATAGAAGATCATTCTAGATCTTAGTGATCCTTAAGAAGTAGGATTGAATGTCCTCGTCCTTGCCCTTTTTAATATCCTTCAACTTGTTTTTGAGGAACAAAACTTGATTTGCATCACTAACCTTGAACATGCTTACCAATCTGTCGTAGATCTTCTTGGAGTGTTCAAATCGGAGATGTAGGCCACCAAACGCTTGTCAATGGAATCTCTGATAATTTTCCTTGCTTTGACTTCAGCCTTGGTGTACTTTGTCTTTGTAGCAACCGGTGCATTTGATGGAGGCTTAGGGATTTTACCCTTCACATAATCCAACACTTCTTGTTCTTCCAATGTCAAATCAAGAGACATCTTCCATCCGTGATAGTCAGACATTTCATGGAGCTTGTCTTCAATCAGGAAGTGGGATGAGGAACCCATTGAGCCTTTTGTCCTTTCCAACTGTCTTCGGTGATTGCTCTTTCACTCTTGCTTGGGCTTTGTCTTCACCTTAGCTCTGATACCATGTTAACTTTTGGTATGTTCTATGCTTAAGAGCAATTTACTTCAATTTCTTATTAGCTCAATATCAATTTCCAGTTTAGCAATCACATCAACATGATAGTAAAATGTAGATAGAACATAAACATAAACAGTAGAAGACAAGCCAAGACAAGATGACACAAGATGTGGCACCAACCAGGGACAAACCCCAATGTGGGGAAACCCTTTATCAATTCTTGTTATAATCTTCAATAATTCAGCACAAAGAGAGATAGTACAAATATACAAATCTGATATTTTATGACAGCGACATCAAACCCTAACTTACAAAGTCAAAGATGGTTAAACAGGTCAGATTTGACCTCCAATGAAGCTTGGTCAAAGCTCAGTCAACTCGACCTTCAACAACAAGAAGTATGAGCCCAAAACAGTCCGAAAATCCCAGTCAAACATTAGTCAACTATAGTCAAGCTTGCAGCTAGCCCTAGCATAGTCAACACTGGTCAATGCAGGGTTAGAGGCTGTCTAGAATTGCGGCGTGCCAAGGAGAGGCAGCCTAACCCAATCCACAATCAAAGAAGAGTCAATGCTGTCCAAACAACCTTCCTACAACTTCGGTCAAACTCGGTTAACACAACCCTAAACAGAAAAGAATCTCCTTCCTTTCGCATGTGTGAGAGACGCTGCTCGAGATATGTGTACCCAAACAAGAGAGGAGAGAGAAGGATGTCAGGATGAGATGGTGAAATAATGCCATGAGGTCTCCTCCTTTTATATGCAACGTTGATGTTAAGTTGGGGGTGAAAATGACTTTTTGCTTGCTCACCGACCTTGACAAATTGTTAATAATATAAATAAATTCATATCTCCATATATATAGGTCGGAATCGGATGATCTTTAGATCAATCCTACACCTCTGGGAGAAAGGAATCCAAGAAAAATATCAGCTGCCCTAAATAAGGTGACGCATATGGAGTTTGGCCCTAGTTTCCAATTTTAACACGGTTTAGATCCTGGGGGGTGCGTTTCCTGCAACATTGGATGGGACACCTACACTACAAAGCTCTCCCTATGTTGCAGAGAATGGTTATAAGTTTTCTAGAGATCAGGGTGAAGCAGGATGGAGTGTGGAAAGGGTGTGCACTTGGAAAGCATGCTAAGGATGTGTATCATTGTAGCGAGACTAGGTCTAAGGACTAGAAGAGAGATCCAAAATCACTAGTGTTTGCAGTGGCGAGTTTCTGTTTTTTAATGGCAGGGTGATTATTTTTAAATTTTGCAGTTGTGTTTTGTCGCCATGGTTGATTTGTGAATATGGCATCATTGAGTAGTTTGCGATATGAAGATAGGTTGGATGGGGCTGCTAATTTCAGTCCTTAGAAGGAGCGAATTACCATGATTTTGAAAATGAATGGTTTATGGGATCTTGTGGACACAAACATTCAGGTTTCTCTAGATCCAAACCTTCTAGCAGAGCATAGTCTCAAAGATATGAAAGTAAGGTGTATAATTTTGGATGGTGTGAGGGATCACATAATTACTCACATATCAGGGAAGGACACTGGACGTCAAATGTGGGTAGCTTTAACTGATATTTATCAGAGCACAAATGATAACAAGAAAATGGTGTTGCAGGAGAAATTAAACATCAGAATGAACATATCTGAGAATGTAACATCTTACCTCATGAGGACCCAACAGGGTTGTGATGAGATTACAACTATTGGGGAAACTGCGATTGATTCAGAGTTGGTGAAAGTTGCTCTGAAGGGTTGCGTTAAGCATTGGACCACCTTTGTGGATAGGATTCTTGCTAGGCAACAATTTCCTGATTAGATTGTAATATCCCTAAGGAAAATTTACAGTAATAAAGCATGCATAGTAAAAATACACAGAAAAATTGGCACGCAAATCAGACCACGATATAGAGCCAAAAACTGCGTTGTGCTAAGCCATTTTATTATGAAAGCATGGGGCTACAATCTGATGGATGGAAAGTGTACACCTGGGCTTGCCCAAGGCAAGCTAGCAAAGCCCAAATGATGAAGACAAGTCCCCAAAACTGTTGGTGGATCTCTCTCTGCCTCTGCGCTGAACTGCCTAGAAAATGAGCTGTTGGTTGTAAAGAATTGCTGCTAGGGCCTCCTTCGGTGCTTAGAAAATTCCAAGAAATTAACCCTAGACATTCACCAATAACCCACAAAAACCCACAAAGGAATTGGCCAAATGTTGACCTTGGAATTTCGAACCAATTTCCCCTAGCACTTGCTGCTGCTGGGTATTTCGACCCGCCTGTAAATTCTGATGCCGAGTGTCCCCAAAATGGCTGAAATCTTCAGCAATTCTCCTTCCCGAACTCCCCCACAAATCTCAACCCCAAACTCCCTTCTCTCCTTAAGTCCCACATGTGGTACGAACAAGGACAGCGCAATCCCTACACTGTTGCTGCTAAAACTCCTCTACACTCCTGCTACATTGCTCCCGTATCGATCTGAAAAGGATGAGACTTGCTCCTTAGGCTGGCACTCAAAGTCCACCGAAGCAAGGGGTGAGATTTCCTCCTGGAAGCCTCGTGCTCAACAACACTTGCAAACTTGGCTTCAACTCAAGCATGCTAGTCTAAGAGAAAACTCAAATGATCAATACTACCCAAAAGTGATTGCCTCCTCTTTTGTCAAAGTGCCTCTCAATTGCCCATGTGGGCCCAACCATTGACTTTCCCCCACCAATTTCCCTCCAACAACTGTGTACTTCCTATGGGTATGAACTCGACTCCCCGGGGCTAGCTCCAACTCGTATGCTACTTTCCCCACTCTCTTGGTGACTTTGTAGGGCCCATAAAAACGAGGCTTGAGCTTCTCGGCCCCCTTCTATTTGAGTGTCGACTGCTTATACGACTGAAGCCTCAAGAAGACCAAATCCCCAACCTCAAATTGCCTCTCTACTCGGCCTCTTTCTGCATAGAGCTTCTACTGGTTCTGCGCAGTTTGCAGGTTATCGTTGAGAGCCCGCAAGATATCTTGGCTTTCCTGTATAGAATCCTTGGCCCTAGGGGGCCTGCTGTCTCCAAACATTACGTCAGCAAAAGTTAATGCATCGTAAAAGTACAAAGTTTTGAATGGGGACATATGGAAATGTGGTACGTTGTGTTGTATCAGTACTCGCCCAAATGCAACCACCATATCCATGCACGCTAATGGCCCATCAGATAGTTGCGTAGGTAACCCTCCAGCCATTTGTTGACTATCTTCGTCTGCCCATCAGTCTGGGGGTGATAACTGGTACTTAGAGTGAGCTCTATTCCCACTAGTCGAAACAACTCCTGCCAAAATTGCCCCATGAACTTGTTGTCCCGATCACTGACAATGGCCTTCAGAAGACCATGAAGTCGAAATACTTCCTTGAAAATTAGTCCGGCCACTTGTGAGGCCGAAAACTGGGTTGAGATAGCGAAAAAGTGGGAAAACTTCGTTAATCGGTCCACCACCATGTATATGCAGTCCTTGCCCTGAACTGTGGGCAACTCGGTAATAAAATCCATCAACACACTCTCCCATTTCACCTCAGTGATAGGAAGAGGCTGTAGCCACCCATCAGGGTGCGTCTGCTCACCCTTGTTCCTTTGCATGTGTCACACTCTCGAACATGCCTCTGAACATCATCCTTAAAGACCTGTTACGACTCAAACTAGCAAGGGACCTAAAAAGGGTTCCTAAGAGAGCAACTGCTAGGTCAAGGGCAACAGTGGAGGCTTAGCCCACTGTCACCACAATAGTGTCCCTACTCTTTATGGACTTTCATTGATGGGAGGAGTTTTGGTGGTGTAGGGATCACTTTGTAAAGTAGATGTCAATGGATAGGTGAGGAGTGAGCCTGAAAACCCTTTCCCAAGGATGGAGTGAGGAATGGAACTTGCTTGCTCTTTAAGTAAGGGACTTCGTCCACCAGGGGTAATGGGTGAGGATTGGAGGGTTGAGGGAGAAAGGATAGGCTTATAACGGAGTTTCTCAATCCTTGTGATCTTTGGAAACTTGGATTCCCAAATGGTCCTTGACAAATAGTCTTTATGGAGAAGTGGGGCCACATGGGGCTAAGTGGACCCAGCCCAAGTTTGGGGATGGAATGCAGCAACCAATGATGTTCCTATCCTGGACAAAGTGAGGGGAAAGGACCAAACAAGAATATTTACTTCAAAAGGTCGGATTGATCTGATTGAGGTCTAGCCTTGAGGATGCTTAGGAAAAATTCAATCCTAGATTTAGGGCTTGGGATTCTCAGAGATTCCACCGTTAGAATTTCCTCAAAATTGGAGGAGAGGGTGAGGACCCATCAGCGCAGTAGCCTGTAAGAGATTGAAGATTTTCCTTGGGTCAATTCTCGGGAAATTGATGCCCTAGGTGACCTAATGGGGCTAGACTTGGGGAAAAAGGGGAAAATAGTAAAAAGAAGGTTAAAATGATCACCCCTTTAAGAGACCAGTGCCTAATTCACTTGGGGATATGGAGTCAAAGATGATAATGAGTAAGAACTTGGTTTCTTGATTAAGGAGGCCCGGAAGGTCAACTTCATCCAGTGTTGAGGGAAAGACAAGAAAACTAACCTTCAAGCATTTATACTTCAAAGCAAATGATGCAAGCTTATCAAGACAAATAATCTCTAGGACATTTCATTCATATAACATTGGCCATACATTAAACTAAAACATGCTCAATTCCACATTTCAATTATGCAACAATTACCCTAATTTTAGCAGTATGCAGCAACAAGAATAATAACATCAAAATCCACTTACAAAGTTATAGAGTATATCCAACCAACATTTCATTCACAAGACAACTCCAAGACAAGATAAATAGCCCAAGTCATACGTCAAAATTCATCCATCTCCAAAAAATATCCTCCAAGGCAAAAATGCAAAGTTCTCTATGATTAGAGAGATCCCAAGTCAAGTGATGATCCAAATGAATGTATCTAACATCAATATATAGCCTCCTAAGGAGTTCGAATTAGCCTATGATTTTAATTATGGAATCATGAGTCCTTTTCTTATTCAGTATCTAAATGTTTTGCTTACAAAATTCGAATATGTTATGTTGTACTTTTATAGATATGAGATGATGTGATGAATTATTGCATATATTGTGGTTTTTATAACTCATAAGGATTGGAATTGTCATTAGTTTCTTTCTTGTGCTTAAAATTTACCATATTTTAACGTTTTCTTGTATTTTGACGAGTCTTATATGAGTCTTATAAGGGTCGTTCCTAAGTCTTATACGAGTCAACGAGGCAATGTTGTGACGAGTCTTATACGAGTACAAGTCGTGCAACATTGATTGGAACGCTGGAAAACCTCTTGAGAATTTCTCTGGAAATTCTCACTACTGAAAACCCTCTAGTCTGTGTCTCCCTAGCTTCAACTACACCTTTATTGAATCATTGCAGCGGGGTAGTCGAAATTGCTTGAATTCCTTTAATATTTCAATATCTTCTCCAAACCCAATCAACTTGCACTTATAATCTTCTGTTGGCCAACCAATGGCCATGATCACATCTCAATCGATGGCTAAGAAGATCTTGACCCCATCAAGTGACTTTTTAGGAAGTCTCTAGAGCAAAATCGATTTCCCTCAATTGATTTGATTTAATTAACCAATTTTCCTAAGTTAGACTTAGGAAATATTTAATTATTGTCTAATTAATCTAATTGAGGTGTTTCTAAGGCTTTTCTCGTGAAACCTTTTTGGGTTTTGGAGATTTTGTGCTCCTTAGCCTCTTAGACACCATAGAGATTAGAACACCTGTCAGCTGCTACCAAAAACTAACATATGCTATTAGCGAGGAAGGTGTTCTGCACTACTCCCATCTTCTCACCGAAGTAGGCAAACTTTGCCTTACCCAAGGCCTTTGTGAGTATATCTGCAACTCGCTGATCTGTGGGAACATGCTGTAGTCAAATTGATCCACGCTGCACACAATCTTTGATGAAGTGGTACTGTACGTCGATATGCTTCAACTTATCATGAAACACTAGATTCTTAGGGAGGTTGATGCAACTCTTATTATCACAGTAGATACTAGTCGACTCCATCTTCTGACCAAACAAACTCACTAGCAGCTTTCGAAGCCAGATAGCTTCACATGTGGCCATGTTAGCTGCCATGTATTTTGCCTCTACAGAACTCAGTGCCACAGACTTTTGCTCTCTACTTCACCAAGATACAATTCCTAATCCAACGCTGAAGCAACACCTTGATGTGCTTTTCCAATCCACTGAATTGCCTGCCTAGTTTGCGTTTATGTTGCAGGGAACGTTGCCTAGGGGGTCCGTTTCCAGCCGGAAATGAGGAAACTCGTATCGTACGGTCTGAAAACTCGTTTTCAGCCATACTGGCCCGTTTCATGCTGGGGAAACGTGGCCAGTACGGCCGGAAACGCGTTTCTAGGCCGTACAGTGGAGTTTCCTATTCTAACTTTACTTTTTCTTGTATTTTTTTTTAATTTTTTCACTTCTAATTTTTTATTGGGCGACTAAAATATCTTCTGGATGCTTCTAGATGCCTCTTAAGTTATAAAAAAAAAGGATTTTTTGAGTGGGGCAGCCTAATGTTCAAGCGTATGGTCCTAGTGTTGATATGACATTTTCCTTTATCTTTCATTTTCATCATTTTACTTAAATTTTTAACATTACCATGAAATGACTCAGGATGTTTGAGAGTGGTTTCGCCCTCATTGGATTTCATATGGAGAAAATAGAATTTTAGATCTCACTCAAAATCCAACAGACTTATCTGTTTTTCAGGATTTCAGGATTGGGGGAACTGCAATGTTTCCATTGGATTTTGTCATGTACTAGGGTATGGAACTTGTATTTAATCAAGAGAACCAAGCCCTCTATGCAGGGGAGACATCCAATAATCAACAACACCTAGGGTCTAGGGTATGGAACTTGTATTTAATCAAGAGAATTAAGATTGTTCGACTATGTAGGAAGAGACTCCCAATCAAACACGGGACAAGAAATTAGAAATTTCTCGTGGCTGATTTTGGATATTGCTATTTTCATTATGTAATCATTCATGAGTAAATGTGATGTAAATTTAGAGACTTATAGTTTATGCATTGACAATTCACAATTTAATCATAATATAATAAATTAGAATGTATCATGTATGCTTTATGATTGCACATATTTCTTAAATGTCCTATATATATATTGCATTTCTCTGTTTCCAAAATTTCGGTGGGCCACGTTTCATACCCGTTCCCGTTTCGGAAACTCGTACTCGTTTCCCTGTATCGTGAACTTAGGTTTGCATCTATATATCTACAAACCCTGACACCATCACCTCGAGTATACTTCAACCCATACTCGAATGTGCCGTGCAAATACCTCAATATATGTCTCACCACTGTCTAGTGCACCCTCTTAGGTTCCACCATAAACTGACTGAGAGTGTTGACTGTGAAACAAATGTCTGGCCTTGTGTTGACTAGATACATGAGTGAACCGATGAGATGCCTATACAAGGTTGGATCCAAATCTGCGTTCTCTGAAGCAACTATCTTCCTCTAGTTAGTAATCATAGGCATGGACATGGGTCTACAGTCCTGCATCCTGAACCCCTTCATGATCTCCATAGTGTATCTCCCTTGACCAAGGAAGATCTCCTCGTTCGTCTGCCAATGTGATACCTCCAGACCTAGGAAGTAATGCATCGGCCCCGAATCCTTCATCTCAAATTCTGTCCCCAAGTTCCTCTTGTAGTCCTCTATGTCGCCAAGTTCCTCTTGTAGTCCTCTATGAGCCCTAATGACCCTATAAAGAAGAGATCATCAACATACAATACTAAGATGAGTGGCTTACCTCCAAACATCAGATAATACAGATTGGAGTCTGCTTCGCTCTTCATGAAGCCCATTTGATGAAAGTCGCTGCTGATTCGACCATACCATGCCCTAGGAGCCTGTTTGAGCTTGTATAGTGCTCCCTTCAACGTGTACACATGTATGCCTCTCTCATATGTCTTGAAGCTTTCTCGTTGTTCGATATATAGCTCCTCCTCTATCATCTCGTTCAAGAATGCTGTCTTGACGTCCATCTGGTGAATTTGCCATACCCACTGCGCTGCTAGAGATATCACTGCTTAGATGTAAGTATATCTGGCCACTGGTGCGAAGGTCGCCTTGTAATCTATACCTTCCTTCTGCACATAACCTTTGGCCACAAACCTAGCCTTGTACTTCTCTACACTTCCATATGCAACGTACTTGATGTTATAGATCCATTTGGAGCCTACCCTTAGCCTATCTACAGGTCTAGGCACAATCTCCCATACATCCTTTGTCATGATGGAGCTATACTCCTCCACCATGACATCCTGCCACACTTGATGTTGTGCAACCTCCTCATAACTGGAAGGTTCAACAACTTGTGCCACCAATACCTGGTATTTGTCTAGTTGTCTGCGCCCCCTCTTGCTTGTCCTAGGAGTCCCCATAGACTCTTGCGCATCCTTCAACATTTGACGAACTTCTCTGCTGGTTCTACTGCTAGTGGTGGGTGGTTCTACTAGCTCCTCATCCTACCTCTGCTACTTCGTCTGCTGCGAACTTGTTGGATACCCTCTACGTGAGCTGGTGCTTGTATTGGTAAACTGTACTAGTACTTTGTTGACTCTATGACTGTCCCTGCTGCTGGACCAATGGAGCTTCTGCTGGCTCACTCTGATCACTCGCTGGAAATTCGCGAGATTGAAGGCCTTCTCCTCCATGAACTTCACGTCTCGTCTCACGATAATCCTGCTGCTACTAGGAATATAGATCCTTCTATGCATTTGAGGTTTCACTATACCAAATGAAGTACCCCTTCTCTGCAATCTGATCTAACTTAGTGTGTTTCTCATTCGGCACATGGCAATATGCTCTACTACCAAAGATTCTGAAGTGACCGACCTTTAGTTTCTTCCCTATGAAGACCTCTGGTGTTATCTTCCCTAATGCCTTGTGAGGAACCCTGTTCTGTATCTACATCGTTGTGCTATATGGCTCCGCATATAGAAACTTGGGCATGTCTTGGTCATACAACATAGGCTTTGCTGCCCCAAATATAGACTTGTTCTTTTGCTCCACTACTCCATTATGTTGTGGATTGTATGGAGCTGTCCACTCCCTCCTAATGCCCTCCTTCGCATAAAACCCTGAAGTCATTATCTGTGTACTCTCCTCCATTGTTTGTACGAAGCACTGTTTTCAAACCGGCCGGCTCGGAACCGACTCTGCCGAGTTGGTCCGAGCTAGGGCAAAAAATATTGACTCGGCCTTGGATTCGGTTCGGCCAGCTGGGTTAATACCGAGCTGACCGAGCCAGCATTAACTCCGCCGGGTTAGAAAAAGACGCCCAAGCTACGGAATCTGGATGAATTGCCTGGAATAACTTAAGTATCATCAATCAAAAGATTCAATGTTCTTTCTAAAACTGAATTCACTGTGACATTTTAACATGCAAACGAACTTTCTGATTATTGGCTATTTGAATCACAAATGATAGACGAGGAGCCTACAGAATCGGAAATTGAATCCCATAGAAAACTGAGTTTCACCTTGCAAAATATATAGTTTCTAAAACACAACTCGGACATCAATATTGCTGGCAGAGTGTTAGTTGCAATATTTGCTGCAGAAGTGTCAGTTGACTAGCTACATATAGCACATCACCAAATCGCACTGACTTCACAAAGGCCATGACCTTTCACATCTCTTTTGAAAAGTATTGACACATAGTTGTAGGAATCGCCCCCCCCCCCGGATCCTAAGCCGGAATCGCGACCCGTACGGAATCGTTCCGGAATCTCCAGGCGAAGCGCGATTCCGAGTTTTGAAAGCGACTCCTGCCATTTTAGGTGGCGTTGCCCCGGAATCGCGCTTCGGAAGGCGCAACCCGCACGCAACCCGCACGCAACCTGGGCGCAACCTGGGCGCAACCTGGACGCAACCTGGGCGCAACCCGCGGGGCAGCAAAATAAACATAATTTTTTTTTAATTTCTTTTAAAATTTAACTTAACTAAGCATGAGGGGGTGGGTTAGGGTGAGTTTAGGGTGAGTTTAGGGTGACTTTAGAAAAGAATAAAGCCCCCATTCTCTTCTCATTTTCTCACTTTGAGTTTATGAGAGTTGGAGAAGAGAAGAGAGGAGAGGAGAAGAGAAGAGAGGAAAGGAGAGGAGAAGAGAGGAGAGCTTGGAGGAGTGAAGAAGGAGGAGCTAGGAGAAGGAGGAGGAGCTTGCTATTCACAATCTACTACTTTTTGTCATAGATTACTCATTAGACTTGTAGACTTTGAATTTGAATTTGACCTTTTTGGCTGGCGGTGACCAGTGACATTTTTGTAAACATTATATTTGAATTTTTGGCATGACAAATGTTGACAGTTCTCACTGCTAGATAATTCAAATGCTCTATGTTTTTTTTTTATAACATGCTAAAGTTTTATGTTTATATATGCTTAAAATTTTATGTATGTTTTTTAATAGCAGAATATAGATGATGTTGTACATACAGTACTACAATGGAATCATGAGCCATTCTATCTTGATTTATGCAAAAATATGCATGTTTTCATGTCTCTCAATTAATTTGGTATTGGGATTTTTGTTTTTTAATGATGAAAAATATAAATATATATATATATATATAAGCAGACGCTTCCGCGGACGCTTCGTTCCTAGATTTTTGGAAAATGACGCTTCCGCGCTCCGCGCTTCCGCTTCGCTCCCGCTTCGCTCCCGCTTCGTGCAACATTGTATTGACACAAAGGTGTCAATTTTAAGCCTAAAGGAAATTTAGAGAAACATAATTACAGTAATAGAAGAATCTCTCCGTTTGATGAAGTACAAATTAATATAATTATAAATCCAATAATTTGTTCATTTTCTCCTTCTTGTCACCACACCTTCTACAATAGTTGTTCTGATCCATGAACTATCATCAGCAATGCCTAAGTTTTATTGAATAATGTAGCATCCACTCCTTTGATGCATCAGGCAATAGGCACAGTTTATGTCCCATGCACAGAAATGTTTTTCTCTATGCATCCTCTTTTTCCTCCAAAACAGAATTCAAGGATTAACTGGACATCCAAAATAGAACATGGAGATTAGGGGTAAGTTAATAAAGCCACTTGAAGTGGATGAACAGACTGACATTGGTTAATAAACAAAAAGCAATTTCATCCTTACTGTGCAAATTTTTGGATTGAATTTTCTGTGTGCTAATAATCATAATATCTTGCATCATTTGTTATGTGTTTTTGTTTTGATCTCGATTCTCTATATCATCATCATGTATGTATTGGACAGTGCACTGGGTGCCATTTTGATATAATGGATATATACATGAGCCTGCTTTGATCATATGTTGTCTTCTATCTATATTCTAATGCTGTGTGTTTGGAAACATGAATGAAAATCTTTAAAATTATGTTTTTTTATAAAAATAAATAAATATTTAATGTATTTTTTACAATGACCGAGTCATTGAAATCGAGCTGGCCGAGTCGATACCGAGTCGGAGTCAGAGTCGGAGCCGACCCTCAGCCGAGTCGGTGTCAGAGTCGGAGTTTTAAAACATTGGTACGAAGCACCTTGATCTTTTTCCCTGTCATGCTTTCCACTAGAGCCTTGAACTCTTGGAAACGACTGAAGACCTAGTCTTTGGTCTTCAAAAAATAGATCCAGGTCTTCTTGGAGTAGTCATTCAATGGCTGATTTTCATCTCTCTACCTTTCTCCCTTAGCCATTCGCAACAGTTATTCTTAAATATCAGAATTCAAAATTCCAAACTTTTCTAGGAAATACCTCGGTAGTACTAGCATGCACTATATCTATAATGTAAAATTGTAAAACAATTATATATTATATATATATATATATATATATATATATATATAGCCTTTAAAATTTAAAATGTTAGAAATTGTAATACAATTTAACATTACATGTTTAAAATTAACTATGCATTACAGTGTAAAATTTACTGCACCATATCCAAGTTATTGTATTCGATCTTTTCTATAAATTCGTCATATCCATACCTGTACCTGTATCCATATCCATGTGACTTGGCCCTTAGGGAGTTATTGCCTTGCAGTGCTGTGCATATTTTACTTTGGAGTTGCATCGTTAACTAATTCTGGCTATTGTGTATATTAAGTGAAAGGACTTGGCTACTTGAGTTAGTTCAAAGAACTGGGTAAGCCTTACTGAAGGTTTATTATAGAAACGTGTGGTTTAATGATTAATCGAATGAAACCTTGTGGTTATGTCAGTGTCCATAATAAAATGGCTTGTTTTTATAACTGATATATCCATCAATTGAACTGGGTTCTAGTATGATCTGCAATAATTGTACCGATGTGATCCTGAATTTAGTGTAGTTTATGAGAATTATCTTGAAACTAGACCAAGTACACTTATATTTTCACATTAAGATTAACAGGTGTGAAAAATGATGGGGCAAAGCTATCTAATTCAATATTAAATTTGTTGCTTTACTTAATGTTTTATCTTCTATGTTAGGTTCTTAGCCACAAGGGATATGATGGTGCATTAGCTGATGTGTGGTCCTGTGGAGTCATTCTTTATGTATTAATGGCGGGATTTCTTCCGTTTGATGAGGATGACCTAACAAGTCTATATAGAAAGGTATGTTCTTACAAAGTCCCTTATTATCTATCCCACGAAAGAAAAATTGTTGCTTGCAAAGATGAACAATGCGGAAAATAGTGGCATAAGAGGCATGGAAGACAAAAATTAAGCTAGAAGATACACATGATTTTATAAGTAGATTAAAGTTAGCTTTAACAGTCCAATATGAGCTATAGCATTGAATTTCTTTTGGGCATTAATACGGATCAGGTAGTTCTCATCATTAAGCTATTGCAACTTATATAGATTGAAGTGTCCCACAACGCTTTTGGAATACCAGCATCGCACAGTTGAAGAATTCAAACTAGATGATTCATCTCTAAGATGTTTTATGACAAAGATGCACTCAATTTTCTTCTTGTGCTTTGTTCAAAGAGGACATGCTTATGTAGCATGACAGTGACACTTGCTTTTGTAGACCCAAGATTAAGACTTATTCATTCACGAAACACTAACTTGTAGCAATGCTACCTGGCAACAGAAATTGTGTGCTAGATTGCAGATTCCTTTGGTTCTGTTATAGTTAAATCTCAGAAGCATTGTCTACTGAGAACTTTAATTTACATTTTATGGTTCAAAATTCAAATACAGATAGGTTTGCAACCTTATTTTTTCTCAGCGGACATTATTTCTGCACTATGTACTTCTAAGTTCTAATACTTGATTTTCATGAGGAACTGTTTTAGATCAATGAAGCAGAATTCTCATGCCCAACATGGTTTTCTCCTGGTGCCAAGTCTTTGATTTCTAGAATTCTTGATCCGGATCCACAGACTGTAAGTTTCTTGATATAATTGTTGACTTGTAATGAATTTGAAACTGTTTGAGATTTTCTTCTTGCACTTCAAGTTGCCAAAAAACCTGGTTGCAAAATTTTGTTTCATCACATAGATTAGTTCTTTATCTTCCTCAGCGCATAAGAGTCAATGGTATCCGGGAAGATGATTGGTTCAGAAAGAATTATGTACCTGTCAGGCTTTATGAAGATGATGATGTTAACTTGGATGATGTGCAAGCAGTTTTTGATGACTCCGAGGTTGGTTAAGATTCTTTCCTTAATTTTTCTTGTCATGCCAAATATAATTTTCCTTAGTGTAAAGAAGAAAAAATACACGAAAAATAAAAGCTTTGCTGGCACCTAGAATCCATTTTTGGCAAATGTAGGAACAAAGTAAGTTCTGTTAACAGACATAAAAGAATATCAAATTTGATTTCAGAATGAAATGGAGAAAGGGCTGTTCTGAAGCTCAAATGTACCTGCTACAATCTTACAGACTGTAGTTACTGTCTATTGTATCTTTTCATTGAGTTCTCCACTATGCTTTTCGTATTAAGTTGGTAATTATTGGCTCTCTTCTTTGGTTGTATCCTCTGTACATAATTGAACCTAGGAAGGCCATTTTGAATAGATTGAGAATTTGTTTGCAATAATTGAGATTATAGTTTTTCTTTTCTGACCCAAAACATTGGATTGTATTAATAATTGACAACAATAATGTTAATTGATTGCTATGTGGGCAGCAGACATTGTAAAGTAGATTTTATGATTTTGCAGGACCAATATGTAAGTGAGCAGAGAGAAGCAAGAGAACTTGGTCCTTCAATGATGAATGCATTTGAGTTGATAATGCTCTCTCAAGGGCTCAATCTCTCAGCATTGTTTGAAACACACCAGGTTTGGTACCTGACACATTTCTTGTGTCTTTTGCTGGTATATTCTATGCTTTTTCAAGACATTTAATTAAAAATATTATGTGATCTTTAACAAGTCAAAATCTTGCTTGATCCTTCACTGTACAAGTAAACTCTTGAAGTTTTTAAACTACTCTTTCAATAGTGTTGTGACATGCAAGCCATATCAATATAAATTTTTAATGTCCTTACAACTACAACACAACCTGTAATAACTCACAATAACTTAACGAAAGCCATTATCATCACTCTCATTCTGCAAATACAGTAGAAACTAAGTCAAGTTTCAACTATCAGGTCCTCTGACCCTGATTTTTTGTTTCTAGATAAATTGAATAAAAAAGAAAAGATGGAAGGAAAAAATCTACACCTGGCAGCAGCTTCAGCAACTGAATAAGTTTGAATTGAGTGACAAAGAAAGCTTAACATACGAAGGAGGAAAACTACTAGATTAACAAAATTTAAGTAACATGTTCTGGGAACTGAATAACAGCCTATACAATAAGGACATATATGCCAAATTCACAAAAGGAACATGCTTGGCAGACAAAGGTATTCAGAGTAGTTCAGATTTCAGCTAGAATTGGAATTTTCCTAAAGGAGTAGAGACTCTTGAGATTGGAGCTAAGGTGGATATGCCAGTACACATTGTCTATGCAAGGAGGGTTAGTCTGTATCTGAGATGTGTGGGAGCCGCAACCGCCTGCTTTGCTCCTGAAACACACTTTGAGAGGGAGTGGCCTTAAAGCATTTCTGAAAGAATGCTTCTAGGTCTCTCCCTCCTCTGAGCATTTTTAGGGAGTGTGCTCTCAGGGGTTTGGCGTCCTCCCTGCCTCCATGGGAAGTGCTCTGGGAGTGCTGATCCTATGGCCATTCAAAATGGTCCTTGAGCGCTCTCTGAATGCTAGATTAACATAATTTAAGTAACATGTTCTGGGAACTGAATAACAGACTATACAATAAGGACATGTATGCCAAATTCACAAAAAGAACATGCTTGGCAGACAGGTATTCAGAGTAGTTCAGATTCAGCTAGAATTGGAATTTTCCCAAAGGAGTAGAGTCTCTTGAGATTGGAGCTAAGGTGGATATGCCAGAACACATTGTCTATGCAAGGAGGGGTAGTCTGTATCTGAGATGTGTGGGAGCCGCCACTGCCTGCTTTGCTCCTGAAACACACTTTGAGAGGGAGTGGCCTTAAAGCATTTCTGAAAGAATGCTTCCAGGTCTCTCCCTCCTCTGAGCATTTTTAGGGAGTGCGCTCTCAGGGGTTTGGGGTCCTCCCTGCCTCCATGGGAAGTGCTCTGGGAGTGCTGCTTCTGTGGCCATTAAAAATGGTCCTTGAGCGCTCTCTGCATGCTCAGATAGATTTGAGCTTCTTCCTTTTTTTCTTGTGAGGATCAAGGCAAGCTGCCAATAGGGAAAATGAGAGCTAGGATTTCTTGATGGATTAAAAACGCTCTTTCACTTCATTTTCTGTCATTCTATCACTCATTTCACTCGTCTTCACTAGGGTTTTGAGTGGACTTCTTGCTAGTTGTTGAGGAATAGATTTGTGAAATCTTGCAAGTGATATTGAAGGCTGCCCTAGTTACTTTCAACCACCATTGAGAGCTGAAGAGGTAGGCTCTAGCCTATTCTTGCCTTTTTTTTCCATGCATTGTAAACTTGTATATTTTCTATGTTGAATGCTTGAATGTTCTTTTCTCCTACACTTTCCTGTTTCTCCTTCTCCCTCATTCTATTGCAGGTAGCGTGTTGTTCTCAAGAAGCATAATGGGTATATGGTTTATCAATGTTGTTCCGTGTTTTATTACTATGGTGTTATTGGGAAACTATAATACCAGTGATAAGGAGGAAGAAGCAGGCAATGACTCGTACCATGGAGAGGAGGAGGAAATGGAAGGGGATGATGAAATTGACTGTGATGATGAAAATAAACCGAAAGAGTGTTCAACACCCTTGTGGAAATTTGTGGCAAGGCATGGGGGAGGAGAACAAGGTGGAACCACTAAATTTACATGCCCCCATTGGAACAAAACTTACGGAGGTTCATATTCCTATATGGGGTAGGATTATGCCAAGTGATGAAAAGAAGAGTATAGGAATCAAAACCTGCGATAAAATACATTAGAGAAGACGTGGAGGAAGAAAACAAGTCCAGAGAATCAAAGGTTGAATTTGAGATATCAGGCTCATGCATAATGTTAGATTGTCTATCCCCATAGCCACATGCCAGTGGATTTTCTCCCACACGTTCAAGGCACAGAACAATATCAGACTCCCTTGACCAAGGTTGTAGGGATGATATGGATGCATGAGTATTCAGGGTTATCTGTGCATGTGGGATACCATGCAATGGTCTTCACTCACCATATTGGCATGAAATAATACAAGAAATCAATAATGCCACTGAAGGATATAAAAGCTTCGAGTAGGACAAAGCGAGAACCATGTGACTTGATAAGAAAAGAGACAAAATCCAAAGTGCTTTGGGATAATTTATAAATGATTGGACCAAGTATGGGTTACCCAGCATATTTGATAGTTGGACACAGGTCAAATGTAGTCCATTGATAAATATTCTTGGTGTGTCTTGTTAAATCTCTCTTACCAGATTTGATTTATTTATATCCTTGCTGCAATCCTCTTCTCCCAAAATATCCTTGCTGCAATCTTTTTCCCTTCTCTTCAATTCTGGAGTCTCTCACTGCTTGAGAAAATCACTTTTTCAACAATAGCAATGTAATGTGTCTTCATCCTCTCCCATAGGTTCTCTTTATAATTTCTCCATGGGCGAAATCCCTAATACCCAAAGTGATAGATGTTGATTTCAGTACAATAGATGCAAGTACTTTGTTTCTGAATTAGGATAATTACTTCCAATGTTATAGATGTTATTTAGCGCAGCAGTACGATCATTAAGTAATTTTACTTCAAAAATTCAACACCATAGACAGTTGAACAATAGAGATTACAAATGCACAAGAGACAAGAAGATTTTACCTTGGGAAAACCCAGCCAACCTTTTCCTTACAGAATCAATTCAACGAGTTATACATCAAAGTCAAAATGATAGACAACTCATCAGCATAGATGACAAGCTCAACCTCTCATGACGAATCCAAGTCAGCCCTCAAAACTGTCCACAAAATGCCTTTTGAAGAATTCAGTCGAGTCTGAACTAGGTCTGCTCCAAGGGCCGAAATTCGGCCTCTACCTCAGTCATGAGAGTTCGGTCCTGTACCACAGAAAGGGCTCGATATACCTCAGAAAGATATCACAAAAGTTCGATCTTTGCCTCAGACAGATACCACATACTTGCGCCTGATCTTGGCCTTCTTTCTGTTGATTTATGGTAGCATCAGATTTGCTATAAGCCTCAAAATTTGCAGGGAGGCTAAACACATGTATTCCAGAATACCCAAAAATCATTTTGGGAAATTCCACCCGGAGACAGTTTTATTAAAATAATTAATTAGTTTTAATGGATGCCTAAGTCTAAACTCAGGAAATTGAAATAATTAAAGGGTATTAATTAAACCGGGGGTGAAACTTCTAGAAGAAGACAAGGATCAAGTTAAAATGATCTGAGCCATTGATTAGAATCTGATCTGGGTTGTTGATTGATCAATGATAGGATTATAAGAAGAGGCTTGATGGGCATTTGGAAGTCACATCGAGTGAGAGATCAGAGATTGATATTCTCAAGAGAGCAACACAGTAGTTGCCAGAGGGGTCATCGAGGAGATTTGTTGCAGTGAGGGACAGGGATATTTTTTTGGTTGGGGTGCATTTGCTGCAGGTCTTAATAGTTGGAAGGAAACTCCCACTTTTTAAGAACTATTGCCTGCCTGCAGTCAGGAAGAATTGAGGATCTCATTAGTTGCCAATTTTGAAGATGTTTCAAATGCCTACATTGCTCAACATAAAGGAAATAAATTGAAAGGACCAAGCAAGAAAGTTGACATGTCTAAGGTAGAATTCTATCAATGTCATAAGAAGGGTCACTACAGGAGTGACTGTCGCGACAATCCAAGAAACAAGAAGAGAGAAAGAGATCAAGCCAATGTTGCTAAAGAGGAAGACCTAAAGAAAGCCAAAGGGGCTTACACTACTAAGTCCTTTGCTTGTAGCCTTAGATATCTTATTTTGTATTTTTGATGTTTAAAATTTATAGGTTTTAACATGTTTGTGGAAAAGAATTTTTCATTTGTTTTATAAGTTTATAGTTATCCCTCAAGCTTTGCAGGGAGCCCCCAACAACTCCTAAAGATAAGTATCTCATTCCCTTTCAGTTTTTGGTTTCATGTACTCATTTAGTTTTGATTATATTAAATACTAATCACTATTCTCCCTCTATTGTCTTGATTAGGAAGACATCTACTATATCCTCAAGAAGTATGGAAGAAAGCCACCCAAGATAAGGATTGTCAAGAAACAAAGGTATGCCTTAAACTACAAAACATTGATTTCTTTATAATAAATGTTTATTCATTTAACAATCTATTATTAACATTGTTGTGTCTAGCTATAGTGAATCATATTGATTCTTATTTTGGGTGATTCATCACTTGATAAATCTACCCCACTCCTATTCTTAACTGATTTTATAGAACCTTAGGTTCTCTGGAAAACCCTAACCTAAGGGCATGCTAATGTGAATGTCTGAAACCCTAAACTACTCAGAGATATTATGAAATGCTATTTGAAGTTCTTGTTGATGATGTCATGATTGGGATTTTGGTGTGACCATAAAATCTTAATGTGTTAGGGTTGAATGATGTTTGTCTGAGATCTCAAACCTTTGAAATTTTTGGAATAGTAGGGTTTTCTTTGTTATCTTATGAAACTCTAGATCTTTAGGGTTTGGTTGGGTCTATAAGCAAAACCCTTGTTATGTATTTAGAGTCCTAGGAAGGAAACCCTAGGTATGTGTCTATTTGGTCGAAACCCTAGCTTGGTCTAGGTTTGTATATGTCTAATATATTAATGTTGTCTGACATATGATATGCTTATGCATGATAGTGAATTCTTAGATATGTGCGTTGACCTAGTTATTAATGGTCATAAGTCTTAGGATTTAAAATAAGTCCTTGTCTGAGATTCTACGATGATGATATTTGGAAATCTAGGGTTTTGCAGCTAAACCCTAGTAGTAGTTAAATTGTCCAGTATGTGTGATATAACAATCTGAGATCTATTTATATAATGTTTGTTGAGATTGTGAAAATGAAATTCCTAGGGTTTTGGAGTTAAACCTTAGTAGAAATGAAAATCTCTGATCATAACAATGTGATAATTTGAGATTTGTATAAGATTGTTGAAATCTGAGTTTTAGTTGTGATGGATGGTTGATTGAAAATCTAGGGATTGCAACTAACCCTAGTGGAAGTTAGTCATGTTAATGACTAAGTTGTGATTGGTTTTGATTGATTCTTTTGTATTAAATCTAGGATTTGTATGAATCCCTAGTGGAAAGTCTAACATATTTGTTTGAATTGTTTCTAGGGTTTGCAACTTTGCTATATGTTGTAGTAGGGTATGTCACACCTTTGAAAGAAACATTGAAACCCTAGATGGAATGAAAATTGTTATGAAGTAGTTTAGGGTTTATGACAAAGTCCCTGGCAAGATGTTGAAAAGTATGTGTCTCTTGTTTGAGTTTGGGTATCTGATAGATGTAAGGTTGAAATGCTTTCGTAATTCTGATATGGCTAACTTCATGCTTCTATAGTTTTGGTTGTACTTGCTATTTAAGTTGTGTGGGTACACAATCGTCCATATGGTGAAGATGTTCATTGATGTGATAAGCATGTTGGAAGCCACGAAAGATTCTTTGATGACGAAAAGAAGAAGAGGTCTCCCTAAGATTAAGAAGGAGTCTGGATAAGGAGATGCTCCCTTGTTGAGAGGGAGGGCATAGCTTGGTTTGATTGAAGAATGAATTTCGAAGGATATGTTGTTGCATGGGAAGTAGGAAAGGAAAGTGTATGATTGAGGAATCTTCTGTCAGAGATTTGGTTAGTCCTACTATGAAAAGTTGAGAAGCAACATCAAGTGTCTTGAAGACCCCGAAGGTTTGTATTTGATTATGTACATATGAAAGTATATTATTGACTGGGGTTGTGTTTGAACTTTGTACAGGTGAATCTCTCGAAGGTGTTGATAGCATGCTGGTTACCAATCAATTTGATTGGGAGAGATTGGTTATCCTTGATCTGTTGGATCTAGGAATGTTGAGGCTTTATGAGTGAAGCATTGCCTGGGAGGACATCTGGCTGACACTTTTTGTTGATGCCTAGGTCTCGAAGTTGGAAAAGGTGGTGTTGATTATAGAGCTCTATTTTTGGATACACACCTGGATCTTTGAGTTGGTGGTTAGCAAGTAAGCCTGATGGTACATAGAGATGCTGAAAGCTAGAGTCCACCTTATTCCCACTTGGATAGATTGCCTTGCTTAGGAATCTAGTCTGTGGCATTGTGGTGCCTAAATTGTTGAGAGATGGATAGATTGCCCTGGTCAGGAATCTAGTCCATGGCATTGCGGTGCCTAAAGTTCTTTTGGTTCATATAGTTGAGATCTTCCTTGTACTTGTATATGATGAATACCTCCCTAGTTAAGAGGGAATGTTGGAAAATGTAACTAGGTTCAGTCTTCATTAAATGTATGAGTCATCTTGTAATGTACTTTTCAAAAGAATAAAGAAATAATAATAATAATTATTATTATTGTGACTTATTAAAGCATGGGTTTCATGCTTGGGTCACCATGTTTTAGGTCAAAGTCGCCATTGAGGACTTCTAGGATTTATTTTGAGTCAATAGAGTCATTGTACTTTTAAAGAGACCCTTCTTGGGCTTTTGAATCATGTAGAAAGGTTTAGTATTGAGTCAAATATAATTTATGTATCCTCCACATCAAGTCGGCCTAGAAGAGATCAAGTCGGCTTAAGGACATCAATTCGACCTCCCTTGAAGCCTATAAATAGAAGCAAGTCGAATTCATTTGGTGCATCTCATCTTAAGCTACTTCGATATCTCTAAGCAAGTTGTGGGAAAATTTGGAAGCCCAAATTTCTACTGCCGCAACTGATTAAGTTCCTTCTATTTGTTAATTATTGAAAAAATTATTTATTGCTTCCTACAACAAATTCCGAAACTAATACACTGTAGCCTTCACTAATTAAACTTATATGTGGAAACAAGAAACTGAGCAAGAAAAATACGCAACACATTACACCGTTATTTTTGGACAAATGTGCTTGGAAAAACACAATGTGGGAAAACCGGTGCAATAGCTGAGGGTTTGTATTATTAGGCAATAGTAATTTTGAGTACAATTCGTTGGATGCCCAACTGGCTATCCGATACAAAGAGAAACTGTGAAAAAATAATAGTGTGATTATCTCACCTCGTCATTGGAAGAACCGGCACTGATCTGCACTGGAGATGAGCCTCTAGAGAACTGACACTGATGAACCAGCTCCCCCTGCCTGCATAAACTCCTCTAGCTTCTTTAGACAAGAAATATTTCTGCCTTGTGATCAAGTGGAAGAAATCTTCAACAATAGTCCATCAGATAAGTAAGGAATCATGTTCTTCAATGGAGTTGCTCCCAAGAGATGATCTATCAAAAGATGATTGTCCATGTGTGACTCATCAAGAATTTTATAAGGCCCATTCACCGATAGCTTCTGCAAGAATGATTAAGAATCATAAGCTCCCCTAACAATATGCATGTTCTCCTTTGGCAGAGTCTTATTATCAAACACTTGGAATATCAAGGATGACTCCCTCAGATCAACAACATGTGTTGTTGTTTGGAGTGATCAAGAGATTTTCGGATACAATTTGCTTCCTTCTCCATACTTGTTTAACTTTCTTCTCTAGCTTGGATGTTATGGTTGTAGCTTGTTTAGGGACCCAAGTCAAGCTACAATCACAAGCCATATGTCCAATTTCATGGCAATTGAAGCACTCCATCTTGTTCATGAATGAGAAATCATGACTTCTTCTTGCAAAATTGTTTCTAGCAGATTGACAGGGACCATTATACATGTCTTTGTGATATGCCCTACAATCTTTTGCTATGTACCCAAAGTTTGTACAAGAATAGCAATAACCAAGAAATATATTCTGGTACTTGGGAGATGAAAATTTCCTTGATGTACTTCTGAAGTTTTGTTGCCTTGGGATTCTTTGATGATATTCATTACCTTTTGTATTCTTGACACCACCTTCAAGTCTCCCTGAAATAGGATTTCTTCCATTGTTGTCTTGATCCTTCTCCTTGCCTTTGCTGGAACTGGGAGCATCAACATTTCTTCCTTGCTTCTTCACATCCTTGTTGTTTGAAGCATTTTCATTCTTGCTTGAGGATTCCCCTGCACAACCAAGACTTGATTTATTGAGGGGAGACCTTTGATGACTTAGGATGTCATCTAGGGCTTGAGAACTTTTCAAGTTCTTATTCAGCAAGTCAACTTCCTTTTTAAGAAAGACAATTTCTTCCTTCATTTTCTTGCATTCTTCATCCTTCTTTGATAGAATGATCTCCATTTCTTCCTTCATCTTGGTTACTTCACATGATTGGGCCTTAAGAGAAGTGATTTCTGATCTTAACTTGGTGATGTCATCATCCTTTTCTTCTAGTTGGCATATCATAATGTTTCTCTCCTTTTTTGCTTCATCAACTTGTCCTTCTATGAATGTCAAAGCTTCCATCACCTTCTCAGCTCCTTGTGCTTGTTTCCTTGCTTCTTCTAGTTGAGATCTAAGGGAGGAAACACCTTCTTTATATTGACCAATCTCTGCTTCAAGTTTGTTTAAACTCTTGAGTCTTTGTTCAAGGTGGCTTGACAAAGTTTCTTCCCTTTTCTTTGCCTTATCCAATTGATTTGTCATGGATATGACTTCTTCATGATGCTTTCTTTTGTTTTGATGAAATTCCTCCTTAAGCTGTTAGTTTTTGGTAGCATCGGAAGTGCTCTAGCTTTGAAAATTGATGGAGAGGCTAAGGCACATGAGTTATAAAGAACCCAGAAAATGTTTGTTGAGATTCCTCCACCCGGATTGTATTTTATTAAAATAATTAATATTTTTAATGGAGTTCCTAAGTCTAAACTTAGGGAAATTAAAATACTAATCGGTATTAATCAAAATATGGGTGAGGATGATCTAGAAGGTGGATCAAGTCATGCTTTAATCTTAGCCGTTGATTAGAGACTTAATCTCGGCCGTTGAAGACTCAACAGGACAAGTATAAAATGGAGGCTTGGGGTTCATTTGGAAACACATAGAGAGATTGAGGAAATTGATTTTTTGAGGTGAGAAGTTAGGAGGAAAATCGATTGGGGAGATCTTGCAGCTGAGGGGTAGAGAGAACCTGGGAGAAGAAATTTATGGAAAATACATAACAGAGAGGTAGAGAGCTTGCAGAGAAGCAATGCAGTAGCTGGGAGAGTTGACGCTGGGCCAGTCTAGGTCCACACGGTCCTGATGCAAAGCCAGAAGGGCTAGCGTAGAGCAGAAAAGTTGTCTGTAACGCAAAATCTAGAATTGTCGGAACAGTCGGAACTGTTGGGAACTGGCAGAACTGCTGGAACATCCAGAATTGCCGGGAATTGTCGTGAACTGCCGAAACAACCAGAACTGCTAAAACTATTGGGAACTGCTGGAATAGCCGCAAGCGCTGATGCAGAGGGCACAGAAGGTGATGTAGGGCTGATGCAGAGCCAACGCAGAAAAAACCGAGGTTAGCCAGTCTTGTACCGGATCAGTCGGAATTCTGCCAAGTGAAGTGAGGTAAAACTCACTCAGATTTTCCACCAGTATTTTCTCTGTAAAGGATTGCTAGATGAGCATCCTAGATTGTATTCAAATATTTATTGCCAATAATAAGAATTCTCAAATCTGCTACATCGGTTTTCTCACATTAGGTTTTTCCGGGGACAATTGTCCAAAAACAAGTGTGTCAATTTGATTGTTCATACGCTGATGTTTCTCTTGTCGTTTAATTTTTAGTTCTAGTTTGTGAAGTCTGCAACTGAATTTATTTTGGTATTTACTGAAGTATGGGTAAATAACTTATCATAAATAAGTAGGAGAAATAAATCAATTATTGCAGCAAATGTTCACATGGATCAGAGCAAGGTTCAGGCAAGATGGACGCAAAGAAAAAGGGCATGGAGAATAGTAGGGATTATAATATTTCCAAATTAGCTTCCAGGCTAGAAGAGGAGTTTACTTGCCTATCATGTTCTGCATCAGCTGAGGACTGGTACGTTGATATTTGGGCTTCAGCTCATATGACTGGAGAACAAGAATATTTCTCGAGCTATCAGGAGGAACAGATGAACTTTCAAATCACAATGGGTAACAGGACGAAGTGCACCCCAGTAGGAAAAGGAACCGTTATATTCCAGACAACAACAGGAGATAGTCTTCGGGCCACGAATGTATTGCATGTGCCAAGTATGGGAATGAATTTGATTTCTGTCTCTCAATTACAAGATAAGGGATATGATATATACTTCATTGGTAATAGAATATATGTCAAGCATCAAAGGTGGAAAAAGAGGGCCCAGATTGGAACTTGAAGCAACAAATTATACAAGTTGCAACTCAAGTTCCTATGGTACTGATAAGCAGTAATGTTGATGGATAAAAAGAATTAAATGAGCTGTGGCATAGGAGGATAGGACACTTACATCATGGGGTGTTATGGATGCTCAAGTAAATTGTTACGGGGGTTCCAATGCTTACTACCAAGCATGATGATACACAGAGAGGCCGCGTGCTAGATAAGTACGCCAACGCAACATATTCCGGAACCAACAGTAGAGCCAAGAGTGTATACACTCAGACATTTGCAATCTGATGTCTACAAGGGCCATTAGTGGCGCTGAGTATTTTGTTACCTTCATAGATGACCATTCCAGGAAAACTTGGATCTAGTTTTTGAGAACCAAGGATGAGGCCTTTGATTGGTTTAAAGAGTTTAAGGCTCTAGTGGAAAACCTGATAGGAAGGAAGATCAAGATATCACGCTCAGACAATGGTGGAGAATACACGGATAAGAACTTCACAGATTTCTGTGCAAGAGAAGGGATCCGAAGAGAATGGACAACACCTTATAATCCAGAACAGAATGGAGTCGTAGAAAGGAAGAACAAAACTATTGTTGGAGTAGCAAAGGTGATGTTATATGATCTTAATCTACCCAAGTTTTTATGGGCAGAAGCATGCAACACGACTGTACACATTCAGAATAGGGCTCCTCACAGGGCTTTAGGAAAGAAGACACCAGAGGGAGTTTTCACGGGAAAGAAGCCATAAGTAAGCCACGTCAAGATATTCAGAAGTGTAGTTTATTGCCATATTTCAAAGGAGAAGCAGAGAAAGTTAGAGCAGACTGCCGAAGTTGGGTATCTAGTAGGTTACAATGAGAATTCAAAGGTGTATTAGATCTATATTCCGAGTAGCAGAAAGATTCTAGTAATGCGAGATGCGAAGTTCATGGAAGATAGAGCCTTTAGGAAATCTCGTGAGATGCCATTTGAAGAACAGGATGAGGATGCTCCTCTAGTCAAGCAATAGGGATCAAATCTAGCAGGAAGACAAGCATTTGGTTTAAGCATAGTAACCAGTATTAGCATTTGCTCAAGAGAATAGGAGTCAGGAGAGTCACAATAGGGATAGGAAGAGGAACAGATGGAACCTCCACCACTAGTGGAAGAGCTAGCCGAGAATTATGACAGACTCTGAGGGACGTAGAGGAATTTGTTGGAGCTCCCAGAGCCGATAAAAGGCAGTTTAGACAACTTGACAGGTACCAAGCATTGGAAGCTCAAGTCAAAGAACCCTCTAGTTTTCAAGAAGCCATACAACCCCAGGTATGGGTGGATGCCATGGTAGAAGAATACAGTTCTATCATGACAAATGATGTCTGGGAAATTGTACCAAGACCAGAGAACAAATCAATTGTAGGTTTGAGATGGATCTACAAGATCAAGTATGCTGCAAATGGTAGCGTAGATAAGTACAAGGCTAGGTTTGTCGCAAAAGGATATGCGCAAAAGGAGGGAATCGACTATGGGGAAACATTTGCCCCAGTAGCTCGATATACCTCTATCAGATCCACTATATCCCTTGCAGCACAGATGGGATGGGAGATTCACCAAATGGATGTCAAGACAACGTTCTTGAATGGGGTGATAGAAGAAGAGGTATATATCGAACAACCAGAAGGTTTCGAAACACATGAAAAGAGAACTCATGTGGGCAGGTTGAAGAAAGCCTTGTACGGGCTAAAACAAGCACCCAGAGCTTGGTATGGTCGAATTGGAAACTACTTACAACATTTGGGATTCACCAAGAGCGATGCTGATCCCAATCTTTATTATTTGCTGGTAGAAGGTGTTGATTTGGGGTAGCATCAGATGTGCTCTAGCCATGAAAATTGGTGGAGAGGCTAAATCACATGAGATCTCCAAGACCCAGAAACGGTTTGGGCAGAATCTAATTAGTTTGGGAGATATTAAAATAATTAATATTTTTAATGGAATTCCTAAGTCTAAACTTAGGAAAAATAAAATATTAATGGGTATTAATATAAAACTTGGTTAGAATGGCCAAAAGTCATGGATCAAGCCAAATCTAATCTTAGCCGTTGATTAGAGATTTAATCTCGGCCGTTGATGGACCAACGAGAAAAGTATAAGAGGAGGCTTGAGGGTCAGTTGGAGAACACACCGAGAGAGATCAAGAACTTGATTTTCTGGGGCAGGGTTTGCTAAGGAAATTGAGTGAGTGATCAGAGTTGCAGGTGAGAGGCAGTGAATGTATAGCAGAGAGGTAGAGTTAGTACCAGGAGGATTAGCGCAGAGTTGGGAGAAGGATGCAGAGCCATCTAGAGGCCACGTAGAGGCAGCCAACAGCTGCAGAGAGCCAGAGAGGGCCAGCGTGTGAGACACAGAGAGTCCAGGGGTTGATGTAAAGGCTCCAGAAGTTGACGCAGAGCCCAGAGAGGCTGACGCTAGGCCAAAGAGGTTGACGTAGGGCCTAGAGGCAACGCTGGGAGCATTTCGTGGGACAAATTGAGAGCTGGAGAGTCAAATAGGGTGACGTAGTCCCTATCAGAGTGACCCAGAACAACAGAAGCTGCACTGTTGCCGTGGGATCGTTCATCCGGTAATTTAGCTGGAATATCTGTCTCTGATTGAGAGGTACTACTGCTGAGGGCATTCTTTGTTGGGTGAGCCATTTCTGGCACCCACATTCTATTTTGAAACTGCATAATAATAAAACCCTCTGAATAGCTGCACTGGTTTTCACGGGGACATTAGTCCAAAAACAACGGTGTCACTTGTGTGCTTGTTTACTTTCAATTGATGATCTATATGTGTTCATACTGTACTTGTATTTATTTTCAGTATTTACATGGTAGATAACTTGTTAAGTAATTGAACAAGTAGGAAGAAATAAATCAGATAGTACAAGAAGAATTTCTAACGGGTTAAACTTAGAAATTCCAATAGAAGGTGAGCCGTTGATTCTGGTATTGTATGTGGATGAGCTATTTTTGACAGGATCATCCATACTCAGACGATTGCCAGAAGAACCTGGAAACTAGGTTTGATATGAAGGATTTGGGGCTAATGCACTATTTTCTGGGATTGGAAGTTTGGCAGAGGATGGTACGCATTAGAGATTTTGAAAAGATTTAGAATGCAGGATTGTCGACCTATGGCTACACCTATGATTACCAATTGGAAGAAAATAGATGCTTCGAGATACAAGGAAGTAGACCCACCTTATACAGACAACTTATTGGGTCACTTATGTATTTGGTCAACACCAGGCCATACTTATGTTATGCTATGAACACCCTTATTCAATTCATGGTGGAACTAAAAAGGGTGCACTGGGCAACAACAAAGCAGATTCTCAGGTATGTGCGTGGAATAGTAAATTGTCAGGCCAGGAGGTAACTCCTCAAACGAGAATATGTTTATTCATTTAGGTTGTTCATAGTTATATACATGAGGGAGTTACTCTTGAGATTCATCTCCCGACGACTCTTCAGTTTCTCTTATTAATTATTTACACTATTTACAATTGTTCACCCAATCCCTATGATTAGGTGTCAACATTCCCCTTCTTAATCTAAAGGGATGTTGGTGAGTCCAAGCATCGTTCTAAATCTTTCAAGCTTTTCTCTTCCAAGCACTTTGGTGAAGATGTCTGCAATCTGCTGATTAGTGGAACAATGGCGAAGATGGATTGTTTTGGCCTCAACATGATGTCGAATCAAATGATATTTTGTATTGATGTGCTTCGTTCGATCATGGAACTTTGGATTCTTTGCCAACTTTATTGTAGAGGTATTGTTAATCATGAGTGGAGTCGAATGTACTTGTTTTACCTGCAAATATTCCAGAATTTTCCTGAGTCACACAATTTCTTTTGTTGCCTTAGCTGCCACCACATATTCTGCCTCTATTGTGGAATCTGCTGGAACTGATTGTTTGTGTGATCTCCAAGAGACAACTCCTGATCCAAGATTCATAGCATAACCAGAAGTAGATACCTTAGTTTCTTTGTCTCCATCGAAGTCTGAATCAGAGTATCCAATCAAGTTGAAGTCACCCACCTGTGTATACTTGAGTCCAAAGCCTTGAGTTCCCTTCAAGTACTTTAGAACTCTTTTTGCAGCAAACCAATGTCCCTCACAAGGCTTTTGCATAAACTTGGAGAGGATTCCAACAACAAACGAAATGTCTGCTCTGGTAGTAGTTAGGTAGTTGAGACTTCCTATAAGCTGTCTATACTTTGTTGCATCCTCAAATTCTTTTCGTTCAATGGATGTGAGCTTTAAGTTTTGTTCCATTGGAGTAGTTAGAAGATTGCATTCAACCATTCCAAACCTGTTCAACAAATCTCCAATGTACTTCTTTTGAGAAAGGAATATGGATTTCGGATGTTGAGTTACTTCAATACCAAGATAGTAATGAACATAGCCCAAATCAGTCATGTCAAAACCTTTCCTCAATTCCTTCTTTATGGATGCAATGTAACTCTTATTGTTCCCTGTCATCAAAATATCATGTACATATACCACAAGATATACAATTGGTTTGCAAACTTTCTTGACAAACAAAGTTGCATCATCAAGATCATAATGTTTGAAATTGAGTTTCAGAAGATGCTCAGTTAATTTTTCATATCAGGCTCGTGGTGCTTACTTGAGGCCATACAAGGATTTCGCAGGTTTGCATATTTTATGTTCATGTCCTTTCACAGCAAATCCTTCAGGTTGGGACATAAAAACGTTCTCTTTTAGGTCTCCATTCAAGAAAGGAATTTTTACATCCATTTGATGGACTTTCCAACTGTTCTGAGCTGCTAGGGCAAAGAGTGTTCGGATGGTAGCCCATTTTGCCACAAGCTTGGCTTTGTGCTTGTCAAGTGAGCCATCAACTTTATACTTGTTCTTGTATACCCACTTGCAGCCAATTGGTTTGGTTCCCAATGGAGGATCAACCAGCTTCCAAGTGCCATTCTTTATCAAGGCATCATACTTCTTTTGCATCACTTCTTTCCGTTCATCATGAGAAGCGACTTCTTTGAAGGAAGTTGGTTCAAAATCTGTAGACAAATTCAATTCACAATCATAAGAAACATTCATATCAACAGGTGAATCAGAGTCATCTACATCACCTCCATTTTACCAGGTTGGATTTCTTGTTTCTATCTTTCCAACCTCATCAGGATGAACACTTTCAAGTGTCTTTGTCAGCCACTTTGGGGGACCTTTCTGAGATGGTCCAGGCTGCTCGGTTGATTGAGTTGGGGACTGAATCAAGTTTGAGTCTCCTAATTCTGTCAATCACATCACTCAAAGTATCATTAGTGGTTGGAGTTTCATGCGGGGGAGAGAGTGCTTCAGAAGAAGATTCCAAGGTTGATCCATTATAGGAATCCCCCCTTCAAGATGTGGAATTTGATTATCAAATTCTTGAAATGATTTTGCATTTGCGAATCTATCCAAGCGATCAAGTTGCCGCTCAACAACATTGTCAGTTTTGGATGATTTGAGAAAGATTACATCTCTAGATACAACAAACTTTTTATTGACTTCATCATAGAGACGATATGCTTTGGAGGTGTTTGAATACCCCAAGAAGATACACTCACGACTCCTTGCACCAAGTTTGTTTCT